>JAQGBH010003338.1:0-20232 GCA_034698265.1 Sminthurinus aureus | reverse complement strand
ACTAAAACACCGACTTGAAACTCTGCGAACACTGACCCATTTGAGATGGAAAGTAACTTTAATGGATTCCGGTACTGCTCTGATACTGATGTGAAACAAAATAAAAACAGAACAAAAGACTAGCAAAAATTAATAATTTAGGCATTAAACAGCCAGCTAAAAAACTATTATGCAAATACTATAAAAAATAGACGTTTGCAAAAATATCATACTTTTTTTGCTCTCAACTCTAAACTCTAAAGAAGTCTAGAGTCTAGAGACCAGACTTATACCAACAAATTAAATGGAGAATGATAGTCATAAAGTTTGAGTTTATGAGATGTAGCTCAGTTTCAAGGTAGTTAAAATCCAAGGGGTGCAAATTATAATGAAGAATGTGCATCTTTTTATTCAACTGTACATGTACAATGTGTCTGTGTTTTGTCCTATTGAGTATTGAGCATTGAACATTGAGCATGGAGTATGCAAGTTGAGCACTGACTTGTGAGTTTTTCAAAACTACAACTTCAAAACTACGGTATAACTTACGAGCTTGTAATTAATTAATACATCATTGCTAATTAAAGGGAGAATGAAACTTGTGTAGAGGAAAGGGCGAAACCAAAAGCTCATGCTTCATGAAAAATTGTTACCATATAGTATAGTTTATTATAATATAATATTTGTTTATCATATCACAACACATAATGTAACCCTTCTTTATTCTTCATGTTAATAAATACATTGGACATTTTAAATTCTACTATTCTGCACTAAGCACACTACACACAGTGTTGACATCTGACTTTATTAATGACGTTCTAATTCAATCCAGCCAGGTATGTAAATGTCCGTGTTATGTATTTCTGTCGTATTTTATATTTTATGTAGTTTAACGACTCATAAATTTTTCCTCACTGGTATTGTAGATTGTATAATGTAGATTTTAGATGACAATGAAGAAACTGTAAATGCACGTATCTAGTATCTAGTATCTATCTGTGTGTTGTTGAAAACATGATACATTTACGAGTAAAATATGTGAAAAGTGAAGTGGAAATGTACAAAAATTTTCCGTGGTGCAAATCACAAAATTAATATGTGTGGCCGTCAACGGGGCTCTGATTTCTAATCTGATTGCTCATGTTGCATTTTGTATTTTGTATTTTGCATGTTGTGTGTTTGGACTTTTGACTTTAAGCTGTGGACTAAGGATGAGTATTGAGTACATATGCTCCGTATTTATATTTTTGCATGCATTCCACATATATAACTACTTTAATTGTGGTGATGAGTTCTCTGGGTAGTGAAAACTTTGTAGGTAACCATAAATAAATCAACATGTTTCATCCGCACGTACACTACCACTGTAAAATATGGTGGCCACATCCGTTTCTTCTCTTGGGTCTTTAGGCCTGGTCTGCTCTGGTCTGGTCTCCCACAAACAAACAAAGTCCGAGCAACTTCTTAATGAGGCTTAAGGGGTTCACAACACAAGTGACTGTAGACTGTATCAAATTCTTTGAAAAAAATTCCCCCTTTCCTCTTTTTTTTATTTCAGTATTGAAAGAGGAAAGAGGCATAGACATTCAAGTTGTTTACTTCTCGTTGCTCGTTACTTTCCATACTTTATGACGGAGCGTCTCTGCAATCTACAATGACTGTGTGTTAAAAATAATATGTAGCTGAAGGAATATTTTGAGCCAAGTTTACGTCAAGAGTCAAGATACAACCATTTATTTGAAATTTTCAAATCTCATTAGGTCGAAGTTTGAGAGTTGAGACTTGATGTCAATAGAACCATAAAGTTGTCATATAATTTAAAACCATTTTGTTTTTCATCACATCAACAGAAATGGTAGGTGACAACAAATTACCGTAAAGTTTAACAAGGAAATAATGGGATTTGAAATGTATTGCAATTTATATGCGACATTTTATCAGTATTACTGCACGTTTTAATAGAACGAATATGAAAATTTCCGGGAATAACTCAATGATTAAAGGATGGTATAAATACTCAATGATTAAAGGATGGTATAAATACTTTTTATACATAGTGTACAAAGCTCAAAGCTCTGTCATAATTTGCATGAAACAGAACGACTAAAGCAACATTTGATACCAGTAGTTTTTACATGTCTTCCCATCCATTTAAATTTTAGCTTATGTAATATGAACATTGTGTTTAAAACGAATCTCCTATTTTCAATGTTTCGTGTATGTTCAAGTAGAAAGTCTATGGAACATGTACATATTTTTTTATTCTCATCAGCCAGTCAGTCACATGCTTAGCTTGTAGTTAGTTTTTGATCTTATCACTGAACGTTACCTGAATTATTATGAATAGGTTATGATAATGTAATGAAATCGTCTGTGCATTATTTACCAATAAATAACGTGTACTCAGGTCTTAGTTTCTTAGTACTCACAATCCGTACTCTGTTCATCTTCTAACTTGTAAGACTGCATAAATAGACACATTTCCCTATGCTATGTTTCTATACACAAGAGACAAAACACAATTCACAAGGCACGGGGAAATTATCATAAATGTATTCATCATACATACATTTTACATCTTACAGAGACAACATTGTCAATTGTCAAATGTCAAGTGGTTATTTATAAACCTATTTATAAATTTAAATCACAGAGGAAAAGTACGCAAGATAACATTTGAACATTTGCACATTTTGTTTTTGTTTTTCCTTTTCTAGTATTCAGATCCCAGATTTGTTGCATGAAAAATTTCTCATTTCTCTAATTTATGACTGGATTTGGATTTTTGCTGATGGTGGAAATTCCAAGTTAATAACGTTGTTTTCTCTGAATATTTTCCTCGTCATTTTAAAAATACAAGAGCAAAGTTCAATTATGATGCAGCTTATTTTACGACAGCAAGCATCAACTTTAGATTCTTCTTCAGATTGGACTGGGGTTGCATTTTAGTGAACATAGTACTTGGTACTAGGTGCTAGATTCTAGATTGTAGACTCTAGATTCTAGATACTAGATGCTAGATTCTACTAACATAGTAGTAGTCACAAGTTATCGGTAATCGTATGAATTGTATGAAGACAGGAGATAAAAGATAGAAGATACATAAGTAGTGAATATGTACGTGATGTTTTATTGTTCTTTGGCTGATGCTCACATCCCTGTTCATTGTTCATAGTTTAAACTCTGACTCTGACTCTGACAATGAGTAAAAAACTTTGTTGAGCAGAGTTGAGTTTATTCGCTATGCCCTGTAGACAAGTATGTTGTTGGCAAATTAGATGTTGTTAATTATAGTATTTTTATACTCTCATCGTTTTTACACAGAGACGAGGCATCTGCCTAAAGTCAAGCAGGTGGAATAATCATGAGTGTATTATTTAATTGTAGTACTATATGCACTATACACTCTACACTGTATATTTCACAATGTACAATTCGTACTTTTTTTGCTACATACATAATACATAATACATAGAATTGCGACTAAATTATATCACAAATGTTTGTTTTTTCCTTTTTGTTTGTCATAAAATGTGCAGAAATCAATCTCTCGTTGTTAGTATAAGAATAGCCTGTGTACAGTGTACAATGTACAATGTACGATGTAAATTGTACAAATGTACCCAGAAAACATGATTTTCATTCTAGAAAAAGAGTTTCAACTTGCCCAGTGCCCATAGAACGGTAGAACTTTCTTGCAATGCATGAATTAAAAACTGGATCTGCAGAAGAAATATTGTCTGGATCTGGAGGAGGAAGAAGAAGAAGACTCTCCTAAACTCTACACTCACATCCACTTGATACTTTGTAGTGACTTGGATCATTTCTTGTTATGACTAAATGTACTTAAAATGATAATGAGTATTTTAAAAAGTGTGACCAGTGCCAAGTTTGGTTAGGTTTCCCAATTGACCGATGACAAACGACATGAAACGTAATATTAATCTTATTAAATCATTAAAATGTACAATGTACAGTATACAATGGAAAATGTAGTATATTCTGCAGAGAATATACTACACATAACACGCAAGTAATATTTGTATGGGAAATAGTTTAATGTTGAACCGTGCTGTACATATTATTTTGTGGTTAGACTTGAACCAAAGCTCGTTACTATGAAATATTTATGAGCATCTGACAGCAGTACTTAACTTTATTGTTAGGAGTAAATAAGGATTACCAGTAACCAGGAACCAGTATTCAGTATACAATATAAAGTATGCAACAACTACTATAGTAAAAAAATGGAAGGAAAAAAGGGCAGCAGTCAAAGAAATTAGCAGGAGCAGCATGAAAAAGAAATGGAAAAATATTAAACCAGAGACAAGACAAAAGCAAAGAAAATATATTTGAAATTTAACTACCATGCAGTATACCATGTAAGATGTAAGAAGTACCGTATCCCGATTTCACATATATAGCATTATATAGCTCCTTTTCCCGATGACACGGTCAAAGTTATGAGTTTTACTCTCCGGGTTTGCTCTAAGGGAAGTTGTATATTTTGTATTTCTTGTGTTTTACCTTCTACCAACTACTAACTACTTATACATTTTAGAACATCACAGGCACAGAAGTTGTTATTCTTTTAGTAACAGTGTACAGTTTGCAATGTTCTTTCTAAAAGTTTGAAACCGTTTCTATGAAAATCCACTCCGCTTGCAGATTTTACATGCCGAAATCTGACATAAAAGTTTCAGTTTTCTTCCGTTTGGTTCCAGAAAATTCTAGAATTTGACTTTTTCTTCTGTTAGCTGTTGCTGTTGGCTTTCGTTGCATTTTTTAGTGCATTCAGGGTAAAATTTAAAAAAGCAATCTTAAAACTCAGGATCAGGGCAATTATACATTATACACATGATGCATTAGGTTAAGTCGTCACAAATCATGGACTTTTGGTGAAAAATGCACGTGTTGGTGTTGATGCTGGCATCTTGGACTTTGGAGTTTGGAGTTTGGATACATACGTTTTGGGTTGGGTTTGTGTCAACTACTTAGTTACCTTTTCAAAAGTATACCTCCGTGGCGTAGCATTTTCCTTGTGAATTCAAATGCCTAATTACTGTTAATATACTTTTCATCACAACTTGTGAACAGTGAACAAGTTAGTAATGTAACATATACATGTTACATGTTAGTTATTGTACATGAAAAATTTGTATCTATAAAATAGAAATAACACTGGAAACTGGACGCTGAACACAGGAATCATAGGTATTTTCCTCCGTACTTAAATTCGTCGGCAGTCGGCACTGATGATATACGACGATTCTACTTCCAGCTTTCAGCATGCACATAATACATTTTACATACATGTATTTTACGAGTTACTGAAAGATTTGAGACTTTGAGACTTACAAGGAAACAGAGGAAAACAAGGAACAAGGAATGGGGATGCACAACAAGTAGAAGCTCGGCTTTGGACAATGCCCATAAAGTATTTAAAATGATAAAGAACCAACCGGAGGAAACAACTTCAAGTGACTTTTCTTCTTCCCATCTCCACTCTCCACTCTACACTCATTCATACATTCGTTTATTTATTTCTCTTCCTCTTTCTTCTCTCCTTGTACTCTTGTACTCTCTCGACCAAATGAGCTAACTACCAGCAAGGGGAAAACTTTTAATTCATATTACAATTACTTACCTCATAATTACATTACATTACACTGTATTATATCACACGTAAACAGATTCTGAATGTTTCTGCTCTTTGGAGTTTGGAGTTTGGAGATTCACCTCTACTCTTTTTTTCCATTTGATGATGTACTGAAACAGTAATTAACATCATTTTAAACATTTATAATTTCTAGATATCTCGACAAGTCCTTGTTTTATGTATGACATTGTGTGGTGCTTCATACTTGTGACTTGTGACTTCAGACTTTAGACCTGTGTGACTGCAGTTTATACAGTATTTTTCAAAAACAACTACGACTCCTGCTACTTCTGTGAGTAAGAAGTAAAAACAAATACTTGTAATTTTTCATCAAGTATCAAGTTTAGGAAGTAGCGCCATTACTCTTCAAGTTAACGACGAAACTCTGTACGCTGTACGGCAGCATTCATGGTGCATGGTGCATGGCCCATCTTGAAAAACAGCAGTATTTCCATTGCTGTAATTTCAACAAGATGCTTTTTATGATGAGAAAAAATAGACAAAAGGTTTTTCAAAGGTTCAACAAGACTTCAATTTTAGATAAAGAATTAAAAGCTTAGTATGATAATTCTCAAAACTCAAGACGCAAAAGCATCCTGTTTGAATGGGAATGGGAAATGCTTGTATACAAAATAGACAATCAGCATAGAAATGAATGAATAGGGCGAACCCCAAATGAAAAGTGTATCATATTCTGTTATCTACAATTTGCACGTATAGAAAAGATGCAGTAAGAAATGAATTTAGAGCATTGCGTATTGAGTATGGAGATAAGGAAACAGGAGCGAAAAATACTCATTTAAATGAACATATTCAATATTCAATCTGTCTCCATCTCCAATCTCTCCATGTAACGTATACTGCTGTTTGTTCTTAATTCTTCTACTGCATTATTTTTTCTCAGCTTAATTCAATGTTCAATGGCATGTATTGATTCTTGTTTTAAATCAGGTGATAACTTTGAAAAAAATTAAAAGATAATATTGCAGATTGCGGACACGGTTAAAAACAATTTAAATATATTGATGCATTCTCTAGAATCTAGAATCTAGAAGAAACATGTAAATTACGTGCATATAAGCGTGAATAATAATAATAATAATGTGTAATACGTCTGAAGATTCAGAATCCGATTCACATGTACATTCCCCTTTGGTTAGTTGATGGTCATAAAATACCGAGGATAAGAACAAGGTTCGAGATTCTTTGTGGGGGCAATCGAGGATCGAGAATCGAGTGGATGGATAAAGATAAAGCTGGAAACGCCTATATGCGATCACCGATCACCAAAACAAAAAGCAGAAAAGTGCTTCCAATGCGCTTTTATTAGCTCATTAAAATGTGTAATTGCAAATGTGTGTTAAGTAACTGTTGTAAATCATCTCATTCCGTTCAAAAATCCGATAAATATCAAAATACCTACATGATTGCGTAGGGTACCAGTATTAGTATTAGTAATAGGATTCTAGATCCTTGGCTTGACTTGGACTGTATCATGTTTATATCTATGAAAAAGATTGAGATCGACTCCTCGAGTCAATAAGGCAGTCTTTAGTGTATCAGCCCGTTGTCACATTACCACTTGAACACTTGAACCTACCTTGTTTCGAACTAGATTCAAGATTCAAGATTCTAAATTCAAGAGTCAAGAGTCAAATCTGGAATCTACATGGCTTGCAGACTTGATCTATTGATCTATACAAAGATAATATATGTCTCACAGAGTCTCTAATCTATGCTCTGTACTCTGTAAATTGTACATTGTACATGTGCATCTATTCAAAATTGTTTAGTGCCATATCCTAGATCCTAGATCCAAGATCGTAGATCACAACTCAGTTCATGAGCTGCTATTGCATATTATTATTATACATAATAATTATCTCAGACAACAGACAACTAAACAATTCCCCATCATCTTGACTCTCTGTTACCAATTATCAATTACTTATGAGAGGAGAATGCGATCAAAGATCCAATCTAACTATAATTTTTGCACACAAAATATGAATATAAAGTACTTGAACTGCAGTAATTTTCATCTCTGATTTTTTTCAAGATATGAGTAAAAATTTATACAAATTGTACAAGATATTTTTATTCACAGGATTTTTTTATCTCAATTTAAATATTATAGTTGAAAAAAAATTTCAACATGTATCTTCTTATAAAACAAACCAAGGAGGAAGTTTATACATGTGGGCTTGTTGTAAACCTCGTATTGTCAAAAAATATGCCTCCTTGAGTTTTGAGTTTATACATGAGTAAGAATCAATATTTATTCCATTCCATTTGAAAGTATTTAAAGAGGGAGGTTTCCTTTGCTCCTTCTCTTCTCTTTCCTTGTGCTCATCTTTTGTGTAACGAGAAAATACGTATAAACAGAGCTGTCATTCGCTTGTCATATTTTTCCCTCAGTGATTACCGCCGCCTTTGCCTTTCCTTCTTTCGTTCTTTCGTACTTGTTCACATGGATGGATGTTCTTGGTTCTTGGAGCTTGTGAATGAAATGAAATGAAAAGTACAGCGAATGCCTTCATTTAAAACATTGATAGGCGTTAATATGTTTTCAGAGTAATTTGACTGACATGCATAAAATATTATTGATTATGTTCTTTGAATACGTAATTCACTTTTTCACTTTTGTAAATACAAAGATTTTGATTCTCATCTTCATAATATTATATCATGTTATTTCTATGTGTACACACTATTTATTATTTATTATGGTATGTTATATTATGTTATATTTTATATTTGTAATTTCCATACATTCAAATCATACCTATTCAATATTTTTATCATGGGTGTGTTTTCTGCTTTACGCTTTGTAAGCTGTAAATACCAACAGCAACACAAATAAAAACAAAAAAACACAGAGATACAGTTACCATTTATCTTTAAATTGTATAACGGAAAATATTGTATTTTGTATTTTGGTCCTGTTGAATTGCTTTGAACTTGGAATATGTACGATGTTTAATTCCCAACGCTCATACATGAATCTAAAATCTAGTGCATGTTTGTGTACATTGTACATTTTATTTGGAAACGAGATCAAGTTTTGAATTACGGTTGTAAAATTTGATCTGTGCTTTAAATTGTTTCTTACCTTTACAATTTACAATGAGCTTTGTTTCAAATTTCAAATGATACCATACTGATGAAGATGGTGATGATAATGATGATGATAATGGCGACGATATTTACAGTTGCAGACGGCAAGAGCTCAATAAAATTGAAGGTTTCCAGTTCCTGGTGTATGAAAGATTATACGAGCCCAATTACGTCTCGCACCTAAAAAATCAACGGCTACTCTCAACATGTATCAAAAATCTAAATCGTGGCAAATGCACGATTTCAACGCGCTTCCTGAATTCTGCATCGCGCTAGGGTAGCGCAGCGTAAACATCTTACACATACATATACCCTATGCTGGCAGGTGATTTGACGCTTTTCAAAACTCCCATAAATAAACTGAATGTGTTAGCTTCACAAGACGTCATTCACATTTGGAATTTTTTACGGGAAAAGTTGGAGAACGTTTTTCCAATTTTAGTCTACTTTTTTGTGCACTTTTTTCAGTGATTTTTCAGTGATGACTAATTTTTGATGGTCACTGAAAAATCATCCCTTTTGGTCGATAAGTTTGTCCACTTTTATAAGATTTCTAAGATTTCTAAGATTTCTCAGTGACAACATTTTTGGACGATAATAAGTTTGTCCACTTTTCTAAAATTTCTGAAATTTTTCAGTGCTCACACTGTACACCAGTGTCACATCGCCATAGAGAGACTAAATGCTGCGACGCGCGAAAATTTGTCCACTTTTTGTCCACCTTTTGTCCCGATTTGTCCACTTTTTGTCCACGTTTTGTCCCGATTTGTTCCGAGTTGTCCACTTTTTGTCCACTTTTTGTCCACTTTTTGTCCACCTTTTGTTCACTTTTTGTCCACTTTTTGTCCACTTTTTGTCCACTTTTTGTCAACTTTTTGTCCCGATTTGTTCACTTTTTGTCCACTTTTTGTCCACTTTTTGTCCACTTTTTGTCCTTTTTTGTAAAATATGTTTATATTGCGTGATATAGGTATAGCATGTTATGCTCACGCTAGTACATATCGCGTGATATAGGTATAGCGTCGTATTCTCACGCTAGTACATATATGCATTTAGTTTTGTGTATGTGTCTTTTAGTCCGCGCATGCGCAAATGCAGTGATGACAGACAGACGGACAGACGGATCTGTCCAGACTAATAGGGTTGCTTGCAAAGCTGCGCTACCCTAAAAAGGGAATGGTTAAATGTGAATTTAAGAGTTTATCTTTGGAGCAAGAATTTACCAACAACATGACTTTTTTCATTCCCTGTTCCTACGTGTTGTACCATAAGCCAGAAACATTCTGTACATGTAGTCAGTAGTCAGTGCAGGACGCGTACAATGTACGATATATTAATGTTAGTAGTTGTTGTTGTTTGTTCATCTTGAAAACAAGTTGTACCTTTTCTTTTTGTTTTTGTTTACAAAAGTCAATTGAAGGGGCGAATGAATTATTGTCACAGGCGGAGATGGATTTTGGTGTTTTCTCCCTTTTTGCTTTGGCTTTACAAAAATACACCGCACTTTACTGTACAATGTGCAATGCACAATGTACAAGTCATTTCTTAAAAGAAATTTTCTTTTAAGACACGAACGAGCAAAATTGGATAATTTAGAGGAAAAGTTGCTCTTCAAGTCAGGTGGTTTGGTTTGGTTTGGTTAAGTTTTGTTCAGTTGAAACATGACTTGTTTCTTCCAAGTTTCCAAGTTTGTGTTTGCTTTCCGATAGTTTGATTTGTTACACGGTTAAAAGAAACCCAAACCAAACCAAAATAAACCAAACCAAGAAATTGATAAAGCGACTGATGAGATGTGATGGGATGGAGCAGGAGAAATTCAACTTGCCAAAAGCTAAATATGAATCCAAAATCTGGAATCTGGAATCCAAAGTGCAAGTCACAACATTCACACAATTTAATATCTGAGAGAATACATATACTATAGCATATCTATAGATATTACAAATCCATAAGGTCTAACCCTGAGGTTTTGCCACATTAATACTGTTGGTGGTTTTTAGGGTTAGGTTTTAGGTTGAACAAAATATTCCCCCAAATAATTTCATTTTGCATGTAGAGTGTGGAAATAACTATTCTATAGATAGATACACTTTGAAGTAGAACATCTAATCTGTGTCTATTTTGTTGAGAGAACTGGAATACATGAATACAGACATAGAGCATAGAGCATAGAGCATAGAGCATAGAGGATGGCGAGTAGTGGAATTAGGATTGGAATTAGAATTAGAATTAGAATCAGCGGAGGGTGTGTGTTTATGGTGATTGTTTGGTCGGTGGTATTGGTGGTGAAAGATTTACAGCTTGCCCGTTTTTGACTGTGAAGTTTGATACACCGATTAACGATTACAAAGAGAATTGAAAATAAGCCTAATAAGGTTTCTATTTCACTCCTTCCCCTTCACACACAGACACTGATACAGACACAAACACCAACACAAAAAGAGGCAGAGACAGACGGAGAGAAAATAACAAGGGGAGCTCGGTGATTCTGAATCCAATTCCAATTCCAATTCCAACTCTGACATTAACCCAGGCTTTGTCTAAGGCCACCAAGCTTTTCAACGGATAAAACACGAGACCAAGACCGAGACCGAGATCGGCTAATATACAGAATACAAAATATAGAATGCAATATGCACACTAAACACACTTTGCATTTGACGTTGACTTTGACTTTGATTTTCATCTACTTGTATTCAGAGTCCAAAGGCTTGGCACGGTAGGGCAAGGTCTGGTCTGGTCTGGTCTGGCTTTTGACTTGACTCGACTCTACTTCTATTCTGCATGCTATCTATTCAAATCCACCCCTGACTTTCACTTTCTCTTTCCCATTCATATTCATATTCATCTCCCCTACACCATACACACCAAGAAATTACCACAGCAGCAGCAACAGCGGTGGATGAGAAAAGGAAGGAAACTGTAGCCTTAGCATCTAATTTATTTTCTCGTAGTCAACGTTGTGATGTAAATTGTAAGGTACGTAAATTTAATAAAACAGACTTCCATACTCTTTGCTCTACCTTTTGTGTATTTTTGGTACATACTTGTATGCATTTGCATTATGGATTCTACTGAATATTAGGCACTAGACACGATTATTAATTAATAATAACCATCTTATTTGTAAATGATAATAATAATACAAAATAGCTTAATATTTCCTTTCATTTTCCGTTAATCAAATTCTCTGTACAGTGTAAAGTGATAGAGTAAGAGTTCTTTGATCTTTGATGTTTCTTTGAGTTTTGAGTTTCGAGTTTAAGAAATTAAAATCGGTGACAGACAAAAGACGGCATTGAAATTTTAAATCTATAAATTAATTGAAAATACAAGGAGCACAAACAGTTGTATTTGTTGTAGTTGTAATTGCTACAGTGGCTTTTGAGGAATGTTGTTGCTGTTTATTGTTAGCGCATTGTTGTGAAACTGCGTAAATTGTAACTCACATCCCACATGCACCGCCTAATGCTTATTGACAAGTACATTTGAGTTTGTGGATTGTGTATCAAAAAGCAGGAAAGTCATTTATGGACTGTCTCTAATTTTTCACGTGTCATTTGTTCCCTCTTGTTTGGCATTTGGCATTTGTCGTTTGACGTTTCTCCTTTGACGTATCACGTTTGCAACACGGAAGACGAAATTTCCCCTCTCCAATTTCCTTTGTATGTAAATAGTACATAGTAAATAGGATGTGTCCTCAGAGTATGCACGTATAAATAGACATGTAGAATGTAGAATGCAGACATTTCTTGTTGCACTATTTTAACAAGTTTTAGGAACAAGAGCTTTCCAACGTGTTGGTATGTTTATTAAATCATTGGAAACCAAACCAAACCAACAACATAAAACTATGTGCCATGTGCATATAAATATAGACGCATAGATACACACGCATACACAAATAATCAAGAAATACTCATTACACAATTTATTTGAGTGTTGGCTCAATAGCGCTCTACTGCTATTCAATATTCACTCTTCCTCTTGCTATTTTGGAGTGCCTAAATTCGTGCTGCAGGCATCTGTATGTGTATATCTATCTATGTACATTGTACATATGTAGGCATGCAATGTGTACAGTGTACAGTGTAGAGTGTACACAGTATTATATTGCACAAACGTACAAAAGTGGTGGATTGCAGACCTCCCATCTTGTTAGATGTGTTCTGAGTCCTGAGCATGGTTTGTTTGTTGTAACTCAAGTGGATCAAGTTCATTGTTCAATTGTTCATTGTATTATATTTGAAATTGAACAACTCTAGAGTTTAGGCAGCAACTATAATAAACTGGATTCTCGATTGAAACTCTGACTCTAAATCCAGCTCTGCATCTCCACATACACGTCCACATGTACAATGTACAATCAAGTGAACAAATGAAATGACCAAAGAGATACACGGGTATAATATCACAGAGAAATGCAGTGAGTGAGAGAGAGAGAGAGAGAACTAGAGAGAGAGCTTATTTATTTCCCCTATTTTCCATCCTCATCTCTCTTGCTCTCTCTTTTTCTCCCTCCGTTTCTCTTTACATTTGAATAGGTACATGTTTCTATTTCACATGGAGATGAACTCGAAGCTCGAAGCTCGAGGCTCGAGGCTCGAGGATCAAGGATCCAAGTCCAAGAATTGTCCACTGTCCACCATCCATTGTCCACTCACTTCCTAGTTTTGCCAATTTCTCCTACATCCTACACTCGACATTCGACATCCTACACTCATTTAAATATACAACTGAGCAGAGTCGTCATTGTCATTGCATAGTGTGTGGCTATTTAGTTGAAGTATGAGAGCAAAGCGGAGCGGAGCCTTTAAAAACCGGTACTGGATTTTGGATTGCTTTTACTATTAAAACTACAGTCTGTATTGCCATGCTATTGCAGTATCATAGATCACATACGTATCATATCCACGTGATCATTCTCATTGCACTGAATACGGAATTACATTACATATGTTTGTATTCATGGTGCTCCCGGTTTATTTGTACTTTCCGCATATGTATATAATGAATGTGTACTCTAGACTCTAGACTCTACATTCTAGGTTCTGGATTTTAGGACAAGCCTTGCGGACTACTGCATACACTACGTACTATGTACTACGTAGGTAGTATGTACCGGTAAATCGGTATATATGTACAATGTACACGTATGTGGATATCAAAAGGCTCTCCCATTTCCCGTCTGTTTGTCCGATCAGGATTAAGTTGACTTGAGTATGGACGAGAGGACGAGAGAGAGACAGCACATACACACACACTCAGAGAGAAAGAGGGACAGGGAGCAGTGAAATTCCAGAGAGTAGTGGGAAAGAGAAAAGAGAGAAGAGAGCAAGCGGAAATTTCTTGTTGGTCTAAGTAGCTTACCAGCATTTGATCCCTACTCGCCCAACTGTATCAGCAGATAAAATGCTCTCCCTTTCTACAATCTACATTCTACATTCTACATTGCACATTGTACATGTCCAGAGCCGACTCATCTACCCGCCTCTAAAACAGTCTAACAACTAACAACAGACAAACAGTAGAGAGCTTAAACATTCTGTCCATAAATATCAGTGCTCACATGGAAAAAGACAAGGAATCTATCTGTCTCTCTTTCTTCCGTTCTTACTATAGCTATGCATGTCACATAAAAGGTAACCTTCCCTTTCTCCTCTCTTTCTCCTCTTCTGACGGGCATGCACACTATATCCTATATACACGACGTGCAGGCACATACATTTACGTGCACAAATTGTATTACATGTAGACATACAGGAGGACTTTAGTCTACGAGTTTTTACACACAATTCTTTACTCTTGTTCCAACCCGCGGCCAACGAACGAATTGAGGATCGAGGTTTGACATTCGATATGGTCAGAATGAACGAAAATGTGAGCATTTGTCGATTGTCGATGAGTATGAGCAACGAGCAGTGAAAAGTTACTTAGTTGAGCATTGAGCATTGAACATTGAGTATGCACAAAAGTACATTTAACATTTACATTACACATGCATATAGCATATATGGTATATTATATAGTATATACTTTAGAAAGGGAAGGAGCATAGCAAGTCTCCTAAGCTCTGAGTACTAGAGTACTACTTACTACTTACTATTTATTGGGAGGGCTAAAACTCAGTAGTAATGAAACGCATTCAGATTCTCATCCTTCTTATTTGGTATTGTTAAGTATGATTAATTGTGCTAGCTAATTAGTATCAATAACCTTGGATCTTTCGACAGACTAAATCAGGGCAATTCATTATGATTTCTCAGGATGAGGACTGGAGCTTCAAGCTTGAAGCTTCAGTTGCAAGTAATCAGAAATTCGATCCACCGTTCCAATTCTAATACCAATTCCAATTCGAATGAAATAGGAAAAAGGAATCCGAGTTGGTCTCTCAAAGAATTCCTTTAGTTTCCTTTTCCTTGAGACTTGAGCTTCTTAGTTCGTATTGACAAGAGAAGACAAGACAAGACAAGGCAGGACAAGACAAGATAAGAAAATACAAGAAGAGTTGAATAGATAAGACAAAAAGAAAACAAGGGAAAGTCTTCCACTCCTTTTCTCTACTATCATCTTCGCATTCTAGATTCTAGGTTCTGGGTTCTAGATTCTAGTCATGTGACGTCTATGTGCTTTGTACAACGAGTACATACGGATTAAGCATGTACTTTGTGCTGCACGATGGACAATGGACAACGGGCAAGTTCTTTTCGTATCTTATACATTGTATTAAGTGTGAGACAATCATCATATAAATTATGTATGGAATCGGAAATCTGGAATCTGGAATCATGTTGAAAACGGAAACCAAAGAATTTTAGCTTAAACATATATATTTATTTAATAATATAAAAGTACATGACAAATCACAAGGTTTCCTTCTGTGTGATTGTGCTTGTATTTGTATTTGTAGGCATACAACTTGAATCTTGAATATATTTTTGGCCCAATAGCACAGTATCGTTTGGCTCATAAAATGTTATGTCGTGTTGACAACGTCAAGCTACATTTATCACAGCTGTAATTTTTCACCAGACTCAAGACTCAAGACTCGACCCAGCGAAAGCAAATCATGTTGGTCACTTGCTCGTTTCATGAATGTCTCTCTCTCTCTCTCGGTTCACATCCACGTCCACATTCACATCCACGTCAAAGTTCAAGTCAAACTGAAAGTCGAGGGAAAATATCCTGAAACTGTACGTTTACTTGCTTTTGATTTATTAGCTGGAGCCTGGAATCTGGAATCTGGAATTTATTTATGTGGCTGTTGATATTTGATATTGTTTATACTTTATGTACAATGTACAGTATACAGTATGCATTTGTATGACGTACTGACTTGCTACAGAAAGAGAGTAGAATACATCATAAGTAAATCATGTTGAAAATTATAAATTGAGGTAAAAATGGAAAAACAAGAGTCTCTGTAATCTGCAAATTATAGAATAATTGAAATTTTTAGGGACCTTTAGATTTTTTCATGTTCAAAATTCAAAACCTACTGATATAAATTTATAAGAGTTTGTTCAAAGTAAGGGAATTTATATAATACATTATACAGGTACAGTATACAGTTACGTGAGGAATGTGCAGCCTAATATTTGTGTATGGATAAAAATCTCTGAACTTCATACAAGAGTTTGTTTGGTTTGGTTTGGTTTGGTTTGTCCTGCTTAGTAGCTGCCATTATCATGATGATGATCATCATGACGATGACGATGATCCGACTCTTCTTTTATTTCTCTCCATTCTCCTTTTCAATGTTGGTTGAGGATTGAGGATGAAGGAAGATTTTTTCTTTCTGGTTCTGGATTTTGGACTCCCTTCAGAGTTTTGTTCCATTTCATTTCTACACGGTTTCCTGTTGGGAAAATATCCCAGGGGCGAAGGGCTGCGTGTGCACTGTATAGTGTACAGTGTACAGTCTATGGTCTATGGGGTATAGGAAAATAGGAAAATGAAAAGGGGATAGACGGAAGAAAATGCAATCGCCAAATCCTTTCAGAGACTCATCGTCCTTTTCACCATTTCTCGTCGTCAGGAAACACTACATCTTGTGCATTCAACGCCCCATCTTAACTACTCTGCCTACCTTTACCGTCTCTCGTCCACCCTGTACTGTATACTGTCTACTGTTGTCCAGCCAAATGGTCTACACATCGTTTCACTTCCCCTTCAACCGTCTTCTTTTTCTTCCTTTTTTATCTCTCTCCCTCTCAACTCTAAATTCTAAATTCTAAACTCTAAACTCTGAACTAAACTAGTCTTCTATCCCAGCACCAGTACCAGTTTCAGTTTCATCCGACTACCAACATGGACACTGTGCACTGTACACGGTACATATAAACAATTCACTCCAAACTCCAACTCTACTTTTCTTGCTCGTCTTTTCATGATTTTTTTCGCATCACATTACCCCGAGTATCTTTTTTCCTCCTTCTCCTTTTTTTCTATTTCTCCCTGTGCCTTGTCTATAGTGTCTAGTGTCTAGTGTTTAGTGTCTAGTGTCCGAGAGTAGGAATAGTTTTTGAAATAGAAAACTAACTTGAAAGTAGAAAGTAGTTTTCAGCCTTTCCATTACAAGAGTTAAGCTCTCCATTTTCCAACCAGTTCTCACTTTACTCTTGGTTTCTCCCGTTTTTTTTCTTGGATTCTTTTGCGATTTTTCCTCCTCCTCCTCCTTTTCCTCCTGCCTGCTGCTGTCTCTCAGCTTCTCAGTTCTCAGTTCTCAGTTCTCAATTCTCAGCCTGTCTGGAACTATGGATCTCTCGATCCATATCCGTATCCATATCCATTCATAGTGAAAATAGGTGTCAGACGGTGTAAAAGTGTGAAAAGGAGGATTTTTATTTTCTCCTCTTCTCCTTTTCTCCTTTTCTCCTCCTTCATCTCATTCACTCACTCACTCAACTCAAATCCACTATACAGTACACACTACACACGATCAGTGCTTTTCAAAGCCATCAAGCACATGATTCTTATTTTACATTTTGGATTTTGCCCTTCTTCTCCATTCTCTACATTCTACATTCTACAGACATGTAGCTCTTGTCTCTGCTTTCTCTTTCTCTTTCTCTGTTTTGTACTGGCGCCATACGGATTTCAAATCACATCAGTGTAACAAAAGTAGCATGACATGACATGTTCTCGATTCTCCACTCGAAATCCAACCTTCTTTTGGTTAAGTTCTCAATTCTCAATTCTCAGTGCTCAATACCTGCATTATGTACATTGTACATTCCACATGGTTCTATGAAAGAATGTTTGAATTATGAGTGTACAGAATTGAGAAGACTTGAATGTTGTATTGAATCTTGAATCGGTATTTGAAAATGGCTTAATTATCCCTACACAAAAAATTGAATAGGGAGAAAACACGTCCACACACATTTCAGACACAAATACTACTTTTTACGGTGGATTCAAAGTTTATTTCAAATTTTTGCGTGTAAAAGTACATAATAAAATGTTAGGGATCAAACTCAAACTCAAACTGCTACTGTACACGCAAGAGGTGATGAATGAATTGCTTGGAGCTTGGAGCTTGAAACTTGGAAGGTGGATAAAACTGGGAAAGTGTTTTTCACGATTCCACGAATTCTGAATTGCGATCCTCGATTCTCATAGATAAAAGATACGAGATAAAAGTGTGTCAGTAGAAAATGAAAAAGGAGATTGAAAAGTCTTGAGGCGTCTTATGGGATCCATTTTTTGTTGTAGGTTCTATGTTTTAGATTCTAGATTCTAGATTCTAGAATCTGGATTCATGCTTATTGAAACATGGAAGAGGAAACTTAAAACATGAACCTGGGAATTAGATCAAAATCAAAATCAAAAGCAAGATCAAGATCAAGATAAAGAAAACAAAAAGGAGGTTTGAATTAAATTCATCAACTTGAATTGAAAATGGAACTAAAACAGACATTTTGTTGTTGTTTGAATTTGAATTTTCTCACCATCCATCTCATCCTTGTCATTCTTTTTTCAGTTTTGTCATTCTCGTGTAAACGTGATAAATGTACTGGAGTTTTGATTTTTGACCCAATCCTGATTTTTGATTTATGATTCCAAATTCCTTTCAAACTGTACATGACTTTTCTGAATTATGCACTATATACACTATACACCTTACAGAGTTTGAACGGGGTGAAAGATACAGAATGGGATAAAAGATGCTAAAATTATAAGTTGGTCCAAACTCCAAACTCCAAACTCCAAACTCCAATTGGTTAATATTTATCCACACAACATGCGGATCGGCACATCGGTATTTAGCATTTACCAAAAAACATGGAGAAAGAAAAAGCAAAGAAGTGAAAGTAAAATGTGGAATGTGTAATGTGCAATGTTGAATGTTGAATAACACTAACGGATGCTAATAAATCTCAAGCTTACAAATCCAACTTCAACTCTAACCTGAGCCGTCAATTATACAATGTGCAATATACACACATAAGTTGGTTCATAGTTACATCTTCATCTTGTTCTATCGGATAAGCAACATTTGGATGTGGATGTTAATGTTCTGTACATATAAATTTTTCACATATCGATATGCTTTCTACTTTCCCTACTTTTCTCTTGGTTTTTTGTACATGTCAAAAATGACAACATTTCTTCATTTTATTTTTCTCCTATTTGGATTTTGGATGGGACTCTGTAGCTTTTACTGTATATTTAGAGCTGTCCATATTTCATATACTATATATTATATGATGTATACACGTGCAATATGCACGTATACATGATGCATGTATCAGACTGCATACTGTAGAGAGACGATTTAAGTGTGAGGAAAAGTGAAAGTGGAAGTGAAAGTCAAAGTCAAAGTCGAATCCGAATTGGAACCATGAAGAATGAAGAAGCTGGGGAAAGTCAAGAAGAAAGTACATTTATATGACTTTAGCTCAAACTGAAAACTCAAGCTATGACTCGGAATAGTGAATTGTGCTGGGAACAGGATGAAGACGAGCAAGAAGTGGAAGTCGAACTGGAAGACGCAGATGAAGAAGTGAAAGAGGAAAAGGAAGGAAAAGAAGAATAAGAATAAGAAGAAGATTTGAAACTTTTCAAAGAAAGTGGGTTGGACAAGGAGCAATAATTCACTCAAAACTTTCATTCCAAGAATGACTCTTTGCCTCTATTTTCTTCATTCTCCATTCTCCATTCTTCATCCTCTAGATTTGGCTTTGGATTCTCATTCTAGATTCTCTATTTTGGATTCTGGATTCTGGATTGAAACCATCCACGTTCCTCCACATTCTACATTTTTTCTCTCTCCTTCTCTCTACATAATTTTTCTCAACTCTATTCTTTCCAGCCTTTTGACTTCTTTTCAAATCCTGAGTTGAGCTTCAACCGAGGAAACGTCAACATAACATAACAAGTACATATGCTATAATCCTACACCCTTATAAAATCCGTATCCGGTGGCGAGGGGGTCCGAGTCACGCTAGCTTAAATAGCCACTGCTATGG
>JAQGBH010003337.1:0-20232 GCA_034698265.1 Sminthurinus aureus | reverse complement strand
CGGACAGGGGTGTCCCTCTGTCCATTTTTCCAGGGGGGGTGTCCGCTTACTAACGAGGATAGGGGTTTCGGGGTATGGTATGCCTCTTTGAAAGTAGTATAGCATTAGAAAAGTATACATACTGCAGACTAATAACAGTATATTATACATATACATAATATATTATACGTATATTTCCGTCATTGCGCGAATAATTACCCAACTTTCAATAGTTGCCCATCCTATTTACTTAAGCATTACGTACATACCAATAGTTGCCCATGGGTAACTAATTCCACAATGACAGTACACACATTTTTTCGTGCAATGCACTTCTTTCTTTGATCTCTATTTATTATTTTGATTTGTATAAGATGGATTCCATGTTATGAATGGGATGTACAAAAATGCAACGGGAAGAAAATTCGTTTCAAAGACTTTTTCCGACATTTGAAAACAGACCATGAGGTTGATGGATTTACAATGCAAAGTAATTTGCTGACCATGTCAGAGTACTCTCAATGTTTGAGGACAGGTTTGTACTTTTTTTCCTTTCTCACCATTACGAATGTATTAAACAATAATTATTTACAAATTTTTCTATGATAATAATTCTAAATTCTAATTAGATGGACCCTGGCCTACATACTTCTTGGAATATGACGATGAAACCTTTCTACGGAATATGAAAATAGAAAAAGGTGTTGCCTACTGGTGGTTTACGATTATTGGTTCTGAAGAAGATGCAGCAAGATATCAAGTCAAAGTCACAATTTACATGAAACATGATAAGGTAAAAGTATACAAACGGATTCAAAACACAAATGTCTATAATATGTACATGTATAAGAATTTCATTAGTATTTTGGCAATTATTATTACTGTTCTTTCATTTCATTTAAACTTTACAGTCCGCTGTGTTAGAGTGGACAATTCCTGTATATTCAGTAAGAAAACCCCAAGAGGAACTAGAATCTTCCTTTCGAGTTGCGATTCCTACTCAACAGTTAGAAATATTTTGTAATAAACGACAGCATCCTAATGGAGATCAGATAAACTATGTATTTGATTTAAAATATGACATTATTATGCTTTAAAAAGAAATAAACATTTTTCTACCAAAATATTTTGTATGAAACATTATATTATATTATTTTATCAAACGGACATGTACACACATGTAATTAAGTTTCGTATAATATATATTTTTTGACAGCATATTCTATGACATTATGTATTCGCGAAAAAACACTTCTATTATTATTATTATTATTTAGTATCACTACTATTAATTCAAAATAGTAAAATAAGTAGTAATAATAATAATAATGATAATAATAATAATACATCATACACTCCCTTGTTGTGTGTAGAATACACAAACGGCAAGTGGAAAACTACATATTACATAATATCCAAGTAAACATTTCTCATGGTAAATTCTTGAATACATTTACAATTAGTATACTGTATTATATACAACTATGTATTATTTAGTGTAATATAGTATTGAAAACGTCCTGGTACTTATTAAGATAGAAAGTAAATCGCTATGCATTTTGTTTCTATACAAATTATTAGCTTATAACATGTTGATTATACACTAGTGTTTCTACTAGTTTGTGTCAATATTTATTTAAGACATTCAATTAATTGTATTCTTGCCATTTTCAGTGAAAAAAAAAGAGCTAGTCGGGATATACTTTATGGAATTTTACTATACTTATTTGTATTCTAGCGGAGGAACTGTTTAAACATAACATACTTATTATGAAGAATGTATAATTTGTATACAACATTATATTTGTGAAAATATTGTATACATAATAAGTACATTTCTTTACTACTCGAGAAAAAAAATTTATCAAATTAATCCTTTCATACAAAATCTATTCTATAATGATATACTCTGCTACTGTATGTTACTGACTATTAATAATTATAATAATCAACAATCATACCATTTTTTGTTAGTAGTAGTACATCAATGTAATTTGTAATTATGACATTACAATCAATATATTTAAGTAACACCTATTATTTGTTGTGAATTTTGAGTAATTATTATTATTATAACACTATCATATGTTAGATATAAAAGAAATAGAAATACATACATACATCCAGTAAAATTCAGGTTGGTGGTTGGAAATAAATCTACAACCTCTTGTTATACTTGTCATTCCGTAATCTTATTTTCTAGATTTTTTCGATCTTGGACCATCTCGATCAGAATGATGATCACGTGATCGTTTTTTGCTACTACTGCTACTGCTACTCTTTTTCTCGGGTGACCTTTTACTGCTGCCACTACTACCTTTATGACGATTTCGGTCTCGATCTCTGTCTCTACCATGGTCCCTTGATTTAGATGAGGACGAAGAGCTAAACAAGAGTTAGAAATACAACATTTTGAATATATACACGGGTTTCATACAAAAAATATATAATAATAGAATATCGTTTTATAATGTTTTCATTATGGTATGCATTAGACTTTATGGTCCTGTATCATAATAATATAATACCTTTTGTGCTTCTTGGAAGAAGAAGAGCTTGAGTGCTTTTCCTTGTCCCGATACGAGGAGGAAGAAGAAGGAACTGGGAAAAAATAAACAATTTTTCATTGCATTATAATAAATAAAAATCCTACTAGTTTATAGTTATTTGGTATTTTTTGTTTTAAAAAATATTTCTAAATCAAAACAAAACTGTTTTTTTTTTTTTTTGGAAAACAGAACTAAAAGTAAACATACCTGGTCTTTTCCCACCTGGTGGTGGTCCACCCTTTGTGCGAGTATACTCATCTTCGAAATACTTTTGATTTTTATCAGCTTCAGCAGCTTCTGCTTCTAAATCCGACCAATCCTTTCCACTTTCTTCACTGCTTCCATATTCTGCTGTTAAAATTAAAAACAAAATCCAAACATGAAACTTGTAACACATAATAATATAAAAATACAACACATCCCAAGTTTTAAAGTATATTATATTATAGAATTTAAAATTTTAGTGTGTAGTTGTATACAAAAATAATGACAATACCTTCAGAATCATCATCATCAGATTCATCTTCATCAACTTCAGATAATTCAGAATCATCAGATTCTTCTTCAGTGTCATCCTCATCTTCAGAAACTTCAAATGTTTCATCCTCTTCATCTTCAACATCGTCATCAGCTTGTCCTTCAGTATCTGATTCTGGTTCCAAGAAACTCCAACCACCACTGTCAAAGAATCCTTCTGGATCATCAACAATTGTTTTCATAATTTTCACCCAGTTAAGTGATTGAATTCCTTCAGTGAAATGGATTTGACAAGAGCTATAAAAGCATTCATTAAAAAAAGAAAGATTTTTTTGTTTTAGAATTATTATTATTTATTATAATTTTTTTATTATAATAGACTTTGTATAATTTATAATTTATTATCAAACATCATGTCAAATAAATACTTACTTGAGCCAATTTTTCACATGGTCTAACATTTGCATTGGAATAGCATTTATCATAGAAACTTTACGATTGTAATTCTTGAATACGAAAACCATGTCAAAATTTTTCAAATGAAATTGAACTCGCTCAAAATGTACTAATTCCAAATCTTCCAAAGAAATAACGAATGGTGGCTGTAAAACAAGAAATAAGGACATTTAATAACAATGACAAACATAAATTATACATAATACCGTAACTATCAGTTTTCAAAAAAAAAAATATCAACAATAATAATAATAATGAACTGAGAAAAAACATTATTATTATTTTTACCCATTCTGTCAAGTTAACAAGACATCCAGAAGTAGGTTGGAGCAAAACAGTAGATCTAAATGGAGCTCCAGGAAATCCCAAATCACGGAATGGAGTGTCAAATTCAATATCATTCTTGGTCATTGATTCAACCTTTTCACAAAATGATTTGAATGCTGTTGTCAACTTGTGTCTCAATTCTCGTTCGGCTTGCTCAGCAGCCAAATCATCTCGATCATGCATGTGTTGATGTTTTCCTAAATCTGTTGTAATTTCTCCCACTTCTGTATAGAATTGAACATCAATTTGCTTTTTCTTTCCAAACATGATGGCGTTCTGTGAAACAATAGTAAATATTAATAATACTTATTATTTGGTACGTACTATTTTATAAAATCAGTTTTTCATTGATTTTTTTTTAGATACAATGTTAATTCTAATAGTTTTCATGTCTTGAAAACAAACAAACAAAAGAATATTATATTAATGTGAATTAAAGTTTAAAAAAAATACACAATAATATTATATTTAATATACATACATACCTTTAAATGGAAGTGCAACAAAATAATTTGTTCATTGTCACATGGTTGAAAAACAGCATGACGAATGTTATTGTACAAAACATCTACTTTGTCCCCTCTTATTGATGTATACCTGAATCCATTTGTATGTGCTTCAAGGACACCACTCATTCTCTTTTGTACAATATTCGGTCGAATATACAAATCCTTCAATTTTGGATTTCCTTTGTTTACAGATAAAACGAGTGAGTCCTGTTTGACCAAATCTTCTTTTTCTCTTTCTTCAGCTTCTCTTGTTTTAAATTTCTTTTGAACATCTTTAATCAGACGGAATGCTGTATTCAAATTTCCACTGGGAGCTGAAAGTTCTCCAGGTTCTTTCACATTTGTGCTTCTGTATGTAACCTTTTAAACAAAAGAGTTGAAATTTCATAATAAGTTTATATTATGTTGTACATTACATTATTTATTAATGTATTGATAAATCAACTTGATAAATTAAATACATTGAAAACAATAAAGAAAAAAAAGGAACCAAAACAAAACTTACTTCTTTAACAAAAGTGGCCTCTGGATTAGCAAAAGAGCCGTCAGCTTTACTAATTGTAGCTCCAGGATGGAAAAAATTGATACGCAAATATGTGTAATCTCCTTCAATAGATTGTGAAATATTCTTAATCGTCGAAATATGGAAAGGTACGGGCATTCCAAATATAGGTAAAATAACGGTTTCATACTTCATATCTGCAAGATTAATTATGTTATACATTCACTATATTAGAATAACTATGTTGAACTTGTAACAATAATTCGTATATATACTTATAGATTTGATTTTTTGAAAAGCTGACTTTGGAATAAATGAACATTATTTTTTTTTTAAAAAGAACATTATAAAACTATAAAATAATTTAATACAAAACATACCGACAAAAATTTTTAGCTGCTCGATTTCTTTTTCTTTTGGAATTTGATTACCATTTTTGTATGATACATTTGATCTACGAACTTTTTCAGTTTCTTTTCCACCTTTTAGTAAAGCTAAACGTTTTCTAGCTTCTTCATTCATTTGGTGGGCCAATTCTCTTTGTTGCTGTTTCCGTTTTTCTTCTGATGAATGTTCTTGCTAAATATATTCATAATTGAGAAAACAAAAGTCAATATTATAAATTATAAATTGATATTGTATAATATACTACAACAAATAAACCATTGATATATAATAATTGACACAAAACAAAACTTTATGCTTGTTATACAATAAAAAATGTATGCCTCCAAGAAAACAACCAAAAATGTTTTATTTTTAGTAATTTGAAGTTAGACTTGGGCGAGGCAAATTTTATTTTGCGGATTTTAACCAATGAAACTACTACTGAAGAGTAAAGCCATTTTCTCATAACCGCCATAATACATAGGTAATAGAATACACAAAATATAAACTAACGATAATAATAATAATGACTACAATTAACATAAGCGTAAAGTAGTAATAGTCAACATTAATATTTATAAGAAGAAACTAAATTGTAATAATGTTTGGTTTTTAGTTTTGAAACTATACATTTTTTATTGACAGAAATATGTAAAAAAGATATTTACCTTTCTATCAGAATCTACAATATCCATGATTTGATCTCTCAAATATTTTGTAAACACATCAATAGATACTTGACAAGCTCTTTTCATTGTGTGTAATTCAGAGTCCTCTTTTACAGCCAAAATTGCAGCAATCAACGGAGATACGTCAATCTAGAAGAAGAAAGACATTTTAGAATGTAATAAAAAAATAATTTTGGATTCATCTATAGTATATATATACATGGTTTAACATTTAAAACTACATTTGATTTGAATCGATAGAAATGCACCATATCGTTAGATGTAGATTTCTATTTCAATCTTAATGTATTGTATACATGTGCAACAATGCATCCAGAACAAAAAAAAAAGAAAAAAGAACAACTTCTTACCGTGTCGAGCTTTTCTTTATCCACGATGCTTTTCCAACCTTCCATAAATTCTCCAGGGAATTTATCTTTTGTAAAAGTCCCAATACATTTTCCGTTTTTACTTCCTTTTAATGCTTCAATCAATTGTTCATACTTTGATTTATCCTTATCAGTCTTTATAAAAACAACAAATTAAGAAGAATAAATTAATAAATAACCACATTTATCTATAATTGACACAGAACACATATCTATGTCTTTCATACTATAAAAGATGTATGCATACAAGCAAACAACCAAAAATTGTTTTGTTTTTAGTCATTTGAAATTATATACTTGTACGAGGCAAATTTTATTTTGCGGATTTCAACCAATGAAATTACTATTAAAGAGTAAAACCATTTTCTCATAACCGCCATCGCCACAATCATAAAATATGCATAGCTAATTGAATATAGAATGAACAAAAAAATATGACTAAAACAATAATGATGACTACAATGAGCATAAGCGAAAACTAGTAATAATAATAATCATTATTATTATGTTTAAAAAAGTATAATATATATACCTTATCACGAACTAACAGCTTTATACTAGGTAGTCCGTTTTCTTCCTTTGATTCAATTGGCTTAAGAAATTCAATTTTCTTTTTTGATGATAGAAAATAAACGGAAGATTCACAAAATACCATGATTGTGTCAGGAAGTTCATATCCAAACAGCCAAGTCTATTGAACATAACGACAATATATTTTTAATTGTTATTAATAGTCATATTTACAGAATTATATCTATATCATTAAATATGTATAATATTACGTCACAAATGCAATAGTAAAATCATAAATCGTTTATCAAACGTATTATTTTATTTTTTGACAAACCTGTAGAGCTGTGGATTTACAATATACAATTTCTTCATCAACCCCCACAGCAATGGCCATAGCATCAATTTTCCCCCAATCTCCTTCTCCTTTCTGTAAAAATGTATTAAATGATATCAAATATAGGTACTTGTACATGAAAAAATTATATAATTTTTAATTTTGAATATTAATTTTTTTTTTTTGAAATCGTTTAATCGTTACATAAAAAAATGTACACCATATAACATGCATAAAAAATGAATCACAATTATGTCAAAAAGATGGAACACGGTGTAATTTTATAGTTTATAATTTATAACATCAAAACTTGACAACTAACCTTCCATTCTGTATATAGTCTTTGTAGTCGACGTTGGAAAACGTCTTTGTCCACTCCTACTGGAGCCATGCTTAATGATGATGTGACCCTAGCAGGTCAAGTATTTTAAAAACGCCGAACAAAATAATTTTTTGAAGAAGCAATACACAATAAGTCACACGCACAGGAGTGTACTTATGCTATACTAAAAGTTCATAGGAAAAATATATCGTGTACTTACAACCAAAATTGTTGTAAACACTTGTAATTATTTATTTCACATTGAAATTCAATACTCACAACTTAGTCAAAAAGTTAAACTACTTGAGTGAACGAGTCACTTTAGGACATTGATTGCCACAAGTGGTAGTTATTTAGTATTTTACTTTAAATTATTTTAATTTAATTCCGACCGCAGAGAATGGTCAAATGGCGTTCAGGAATCTTCAAAAAATTGAAGCTCCTTTGTGAAGAACCGCTTTCAATTCTCTGCGAGATTCAATCCGGGTGTACATGTGTGTTGTTGAAAAAAATAAATAACTGATCTAGTTTCTAGTTCATACTTGTTTTTTATAATTAATAATTTTTACAAAATTATACTTAAAAATGGTATAATGGAATAGTTTTTAATTATAATTATTGATTAATTAATTACTTTGATTAAAGAATGTCTCAGACATTAGCAAGATTAACTGCTACATTTATTCAAAGACCTTTGGTTCGGTATAGATGGAAACAAATATCTAAAGGAAAAGATTCCAGAGTTGCATTAAATCTTCAACAAAAACTTGAATGTAAGTTATTTTTTGTATAGTATTTAACATTACAAAAACGTTTTATCTTGTCATTTGAATGTTTAATTTAAGTATGTTGTTTTTATTTTCTGATTTCACAGTATGGAATTACAAAGATCCTGATATTTATTATCGTGTTGATATTGGCTATCAATTTGAAAAGAGTAGTCGAAAAGATCAAATTAAAAATCGATTAGAACATCAACGACAAGTAAAACACGATTATGCTATACAATTAGCTGCAAAGAATAGAACGTGTAAGTACATGTAAACTGTAAACTATTATTTAAAAACTGTTGGGGTTTTGTACATTATACATTATAATATATATTGATGATTACACGAAAAACAAAATCATTTATGTATAATATAGTTTACTGTATAGTAATATCATAATAAAACTGTCTGTTGACTTATACCCTACAACTTTTGTTTCTTTTACAGTAAAAATTAACCTGGATGAAATACATAAAGAATGGCTTTCAACTGCTGGTCCTAATCAAACAAGAGAAGCTGGAGAATATTATGGAGTCTTTGATGATTTATTTGATAATGGATACTTTACACCAGTATTACCATTAGAAGTTAAATATTCTTACACATTGGACGATGCCTACACATCTCCAGTATATCGGGGAAACGTAATAAAACCGTATGAAGTAAGGACGTTTTCTATTACATGGTTGTACTCTTTTGTAAAATGTAAATAATTTTTGAAATGAAAAAAAAACCAGATGAATATGTTATGTAATAATAATATGTAGTATGTAGTAGATTTCAGACTATGTATTATATTATTATTATTACTTTTTATTTTTTCAAAATTATAGGCAACCGTAGCTCCAGAAGTCACATACCAAGCCAATAAAGGTGATCTATACACATTAATAATGACCACACCAGATTGCCATTTAACTAAAGAAAATGGTGAATATGTACATTGGTTTGTGTAAGTAATATACAATCATAGTAAATATTACACTATATTTTGGAACTAAGTAGAATTCTGTGTAATTATTATGCTTTACACTTAACACTTTATTTGGAAGCATCATTAATTAATCATTCTAATTCTTTTGATTCTTTGCTTTCCTTTGTTATACTTTTATAGTGGGAATATTCCAGAAAATAGAATATCAGAGGGACAGGAATTAGTCAATTATTTACAACCATTTCCTCCTAATGGAGCGGGTTATTGTCGATATATTTTCATTTTATATAGACAAGAAAAACTTTTAGATTTTTCAAAATATCAAAGAGAATCACCTTGTACAAATTTAACTGCTCGAACTTTTTCAACATTTGATTTTTATCGTGAGAATGAAGATCATATAACACCTTTAGGATTAGCATTTTTTCAGTCTGATTGGGATCCTACATTAACTGAATTCTATCACAGTGTTCTGGGTAAGTTGAATTCATCGTATAATTAAGAATTAATTATTGCTGACTTTTAGTACCATGTATGTAGATAAATAAATCATGAATAAAAAGTCTTTTAAGTAATAATTACTATTGATTCTGTTTTTTGTAGTAAAACATGATTATTTTAATTGTTTATAAAAAGAGTACTAATGACAAAAGTAATAATAATTATTATACTATTTTTATGAATTTCTTTAGAAATGGAAGAACCATCCTATGAGTATGATTTTGAAGGCAGAAAACTTAGACCACAAGTATGGATGCCCGAAAATGAGCCATTTAACATTTATTTGGATAAGTACAAGGATCCAAAAGACCTTCAAAAAGAATTATTGATAGAAAAATTAAAAGAAACTCATCCTTTCGAACCTCCTCCACCTTCACCAAAATATCCATTAGCATATAAAATTGAAAGTAGTCTTCCAACATGGATGAAAGATGATCTTAGACTTAGACGAATGAGAGAAGGAAAATGGAGATACATGTAAACTCTCCGATGTTATAATATTATTATGCTGTAAAATTTTTACCTATATTATTTATTATTCGTTATATGTATATAGCAAGTATAACAATGTTTGATCAGCATCATTTTCGACAATTTTACTACTACATACATAATAATATAGGTACATGTTATGTGTACTAGTTGTCTAATTTTCTTGTTTATTCTAGAATCTAGAATGAATTGTATTAAACAATAAAGAAAGACCGTTATTGTCATCCAATAATGTCTGTTTGGGATTATGACTGATACAAAAATGTATTTGTTCTTTTACTTATGCATAAAAAATCATCAATTACTTGCAATGTTCATGTCATATTTCCTGTGATAAAAGTTTTGATATATTATATATATATATATTTAAGTACAGAGTATAAAAGGCAATAGAAGGACATTCGTGTTGTAAGAGTCCCTACTATATACTAAAATAATTTTAGAGAAGAATTCATCATTTTTACATTATACATACATCTGAAAGCATTCAATTTAAAACAATTCTAGTATTTTGAATGGAATTATAAAAAACTGATTAGAATTACTCGATAAAATTATAAATCGGCTAATAATACTGCATACTATTATTAACTTTTTGCAAAAGCAATGTTTTTTATCCACTTGGGAGAATTCTTTGCGAAATTTTGCAAGTAATGACTTGAAAATTTAACTTCGGTTAGAGAAAGTACATTTTTAGCATATGACATAAAACAAAAATTCGTTGACACTTTTAATTAATGGGGTTAAAAAATTTCATGAAAAAAAACCCTTTCACGACAACAACTTTTTGTGCAGGTGGAATCTTATGCAACATTGAGTATAAGAGCGGGGTACATTTTTAAACAGTATTTATAAAATTCTCCTGGAATTATTATTATTTTAGTTGAACTGGAGAATGAAGATCTGATTTTAATTTTTAAAGCCATTTAACTTTGACAAAGTAACCAAAGATCTGAATTTGTGTTTAGCTTGTATTGTTCTTCTTTCAGGAAAATTCATCTATAGTTTTAGTGTGAAAGAAGTGATTGTGTGTATACTGTATACTAAAAAACAATAATTTTAAAATCAAAATTTTTGATTTTATACACGGAAGTAATGCAAGATTTCATGGATCTGAAAATAAGTAACACTATGAACTGGAAAATTGCTGGACTGAATAATGTCATCGTCAAACTAATAGTATTACCGTCAGGTAATTTATTGGTACTATTTTAAGAATCATCAAAAACTCAGGAAGAAGACAATACAAGTAAATTTTAAGAGAACTACTTTGAAAAGAAAAAAAAATAAATCAAAGAGAAGAAATTATGTCCGAAAGAAAATTTGCAAGGGTTCTTTGCAAACCTGGAAGTGCAGCACAAGTCCGGGATTCGGTATCTAAAGCTGTTCGAAATAAGACAATTTACCAGGTAATAATATTATTATTTACTTTTATTTATTTACCATGTTACTGTACTTTTCATATGTATCTCCATTCTCCATTCATACAAAAACTACTAGAGATTACATTTTGATATTGACCATCAGATTTGTCAATTCCCCATCATTCATTCTGATAAGTTTTACACATGTATTATAATATTATTATTGTCGTTGAATCAAAATATTCGTTACATGGTACATAAATAAGAAGAAGAATAATAATAATACGGTTAGTAAATTTTGTATTGGATAGTCTTCAGTTCTCCTTTTGACTTTTGACAAATGGTTACGTTCTGTTATCATATATGTAATATATAATTTACTACGCCATAAAAGTGTAATATGAGATGTTAAAGTTACATAAAAGCATAGTTTTATTAGTTCCTCAAGATAAAAATATGTGCGTGAATACATACTACTATAATATAGTTTTAGAATTTAGAATGAAGGTTATAGGGATGGAAGGAATAAAAATACTCCAAAGTACATTCTGTAACTTTATATCCTTTATCTATGTATTTCTCTCCGTCTTTCTCCTTTCGCGTATCTTTGTATAACACGGGAATTTTTAATTCTTTTCGCCGATATTAAGTATAGATCACGATCACAAAAGTCTATAATGTACTTTTAAGACTTCTCGTATTATTATTAGTATAATGTTATATCTCATACAGTCCTATTATTAATTAGATATTTTGATTAGCTCTCTCATATTCTATGCAAGAAAAGAAGCATAACAACAACAATAATAATAATAATTTATTCGACATATTTGATTTTAACGAGCCGTTCAATGCATATTATATACTGTAGACTGTTCACGGTATTATAGTTTTTATTATTCTCTGTATAAATACATTCATACTTCATACTATATTATTCCTTCTGTATTTATTGGATTTAAATCTTATTCACTTGTTTCGAGAGGCTTCATATAAGATGAAGTCTATAACCTACGAATTCCTAAGGTTTCTTACTGTGTACTACCAATGCTATACCATCGGATTAAAACAACTACATAACACACATATATTGCAGATCCTTTAAAATTATATAAACATTATAATAATGACGAATCACAATTTAGAAGTGTCTGTAGTATGGTATATGCATCTATAATGTATAATATATAATGATAGAAAAGAGAGAATATAATATACCACATGCATCTTTAAAATAGAAGATTTTCATAATATTCGAGAGGAAAAAAGTTGGTATATTTACCCGTGTGTATGCAAATAAAAGGTACTTAAATAGCACATAAGTGTGGTTTTTTTGCAAATGGTTACACTATTTTGAGAAGGTTATCATATTATTATAATAAAGAACGCTTTCCATAATATTACAAAGAGGAGTATATTATTATAATAAGACAAACTTACTTTTCATTTATTTTCTATACTATTATAGTAACATGGTTTCATAGTATACTATGTACTAAGCAATCCACTTCTCCAAACACTTCCACTATGTACTATGTTTATGTTATACAAATGTACACATGTATACATACTTCTGTATTTAATATTACAAGAGATTAATATGAAATTATTAGGGTGTGTAAGAATCTATAATATTATAATATTGCATATAAGCTTACAAGCAAGTGGGCTGTGAATTAAAGGAAATAAATTTAATACGCATGCATAGTACATTGTATGCAATATATTATCATATAGGATTTGAAGACATAAAGCATACGTGTTTTTTCCAAAATAAAATAATTAGATATGCATATCGGATACTGTGGTGGTGTGTATCTATGTACATTGTACATAGTTACACCGTTCACTACAATGTGTATAATTTTTATTGGTCATTCTCAACATGTGGCTAAAACATGGATTTTACAAATTATTGATACATATATAATTGAAAGGTGTCCATTTAACATAATAAATAATATGAAGAACTAGTTTTTAATTTCAATTTCACCAATAGTATTTGACAAGTTAGTTATTGATACTTTAGGAAGATCAATACTAAGTGATCAGATGGGACTGAAAGTTGTTTTTTATAAAAACTTGATATTCATCATGATATTTTTTATACCAAAAAACAACCTAGTCAGTATAAACATAATAATATATAAGTAATAAATACATAGGACATTCAGGTGGTGGTAAAGGGAAAGAAAAGATATACAACTGAAATTAAATCAGAAAGCTATGATGTGTATATATGTGTAATTAATGCAATTTTCCTTTGATGAGAATTCACGAAAATGTTCAATGTATACATACAAGGAAAGGGTGTATACCTTCACAGTTGGAACAGGTGATTCGTATAAAATAATGAATAGTTGTTATGATTTGTTTAAAGCATAGTACAACAGAATCTTTCACCTCTCTGTATTTAAAATTTAAAATTATTTGGAATGTTTTTGTTAATACACAATACACACTTTTGCAAACCGGCATACAAACGCAACAATGTGGTCTAACAATAGGTGGTTGTTAGAATTTAGAATTGGATTTTGAAATGGAAAGTATGATGGTGATGGTGATGATGAATGAAGATCAATGCATAGCTCCTACACTGTGCTGTTTTCCTTTCAATTTCTAGGTTAAGAGGAAAGTATAATGTGTATTGTTGTCTGAGCATGTTGTATCTGCACGAAATACCTTTTGGGCTTGAACTTCAAAATGACTCTGACTGATTTTGCATATTAAGAGGCTAAATTATGATTTAATCTGACAAGGTATCTCAGCAGGAAATTATTGTAACAGTAACAATTAACTTATCCACGGCTATAATCATATGCACATAAATAAATAGTATCAACTCTCACAAATAAATGCCTACTGCAGCAATGATTTTTCGATTATGACCATGTGTATATGTATTTATATACATAAATTATTGAAAAACGGACTTTAGGACTTGCTATTATGTTGGAATCACACATAAATATGAGAATACAAAACAGATTCAAAAGCAAAAAGTTTAATGCTTTTTGATGGTAGCTTGTTTCATATTTGTACTCTTCGTTTTTTCTTCACTATGGATTCTTGTAGATTATAGATTTGGCAATTCTCGAGGTTTTTAATACCTATGCCTACATCATGTAACGTATCTTCTAGAAGAGTCTAACTATAGAATTTTCTACATGCCTAATTTAAACATGTGCTGTTGATTGAAACAATGTTAAGCCTATAATGTTGCTGAAGTGAACCATGTGCAAATATCTGAGATAGTGGTCAAAGAAAATTGTTTGTATCAACATCACCTACTAGACATATGTACATTCATAATAGTATATATATATGTGTATTAAAAATATCTTTAAAGTGTATGTAGTTTATACTAATCGTCATGTATATTACTACCATTAATGAGTTGATGTGAACATTTATTGTTTATTGCACATCTTCACTATATGTGCACAAACACCAACAAAATGTTTGATGGCATATCTACAGCTGTTTATATGTTGTACATACAAGTCTAGAGGCCTCAGTTGTGGTTGTTATTTGTTATTGTTATGGGCATACGTGTATATACGCACATGTAGGAATAACTTTCGTTTGTACAATTTTTCATTTATTCTTATAGGTCGGTCAATAACAATTTGAGTGTAGAGGCCAGTTCTGATTATTATTAATAAACAAAATAGTATATATTTCTAGTATCATTTGATACTACTATCCATGTAATAGAAGGTATAATATAATATATATGCAATCGTATTCTATAAAATGTAGTGTATGTTATATGTATAAGATGTATAAGTTATGGAGTATAACATGTACAGTTTTTGCATCGTCACAAGTTTTGGACTTCAAATTCCCAGGCATGCAAAAACGGATAGACAGACCAACAGACATTAAGGCAGACAGGCTGACATGTTTTATTATTTTGAAACATAAATTTTAATTGGGAGGATGTGTATATTAACAACAACGTCAAGCAAAGTGATTCGAGATCAAGGTGTTTGTATTTGTTCAACTAATCAAAAGTATTGTTCACTTATTATACAAAGAACATAGACATACTAGTACACTCATGCATTATGGAATGGAAAAGGAAAATTTTCACATATATGCATAATTAATTATAGTTAAGGAATTTGTGAGTTGGGAGACGAAAGGCATGTGAAATGAGACTTATGCGTGTGGTTTTAATAATAACCACAAATATAGTTATTCCGATTTCACCTTCAAAAAAATTATTCCCCGGTTAAACTAAAGTGATTGGCTGTATAACCTATTAGGGATCTTTTCATTTGATATCTACATCCATAATCCATATGCTCATGTATGTTTTGTGTGCTGATTCTGCATGCAAGAGTGTGTGAAAATAAAATGCACAGTTAAATATTGTAATAGTATAATACAAAGCAAAAGTGTTAATTTGGAGTAAACACGCTTTAATTTGTACACGAAAAGAATATTTTTCACACGTTTCATCTGGTGTCACTATTCAAACACGGGACAATTAGAACAGTGAAAATAATACTAGTACAATACTCAATACTACTATGTATGTACACGTAATACATAGAATGTATAGCTTACGATTATTAATGTTCATATTCCCATCGTACATGTTGTAGTACATGCATGCTTAGCTTGAACTGTAAAATATATGCATACCATGACAAACAAACAAACACAGATTTACGAGGATTTAGTCGATTGTAGCTATACACACGTGATCAAACAATTTGTGTTTTTTTATCTGTAGCTTTGAATTTATATTTGATATTCAAAGAAAGAAAGCTAGACTTCGTTTTTACCTTTACATGTTTTATACTTGTGGGATTATCATGATATATTAAGCATTATACTTCCACCAAAAGACGACTGGTCAATGGTCAGAACGCAAAATATTTTCCGCGTCGTTTAATTTTAAAATGCAATTAGTATACAGCGAAAGGAAAAAGAATGTCATCTAGCTCGTCACTCTGTACTCCTTCTGATGTTACATGAAACTCTGTATGACATTAAACTTTTTCTCATTTTTCATTAATGAAATCCTGTTTTTGATGTTGTATGTGTATACACATCACATTATATTTTATATTATTTTGTTTATAGTTTGTTCGTTTTTTCTTAGAATACAATGTATAATATTTTTATTCGTGTAGTCCTTTGTTCTGCGTTTCAAACGTATGGAATGTACATGTAGTCACAACAATACTCAGCTACATTAAGATCTGCAATTCGTTGCATTTTTGTCTTGTATTATTGTATGTTGCATCTGGAATCTAGATAAAACATGTAGTAATAACGACGCTATTTGTATGAATTCTATTCTTGTGCTTACCTTAAATCATACAACATAGTTTGGTTAGTGTAGTAGAAAAAAATGCTATTCATAGGCAGTACAATGAAATTGTAATGTAAGAATGACATTTCAAAGAACTGTATTATTTGTATCAAGCGCTAGTCATTTGTGTGTCTGAATGTTGAATACAAAATAATAATATTCATATTTCTGTCCGCTTGTACTTTGCATATATATATATAATATATATGAGATGTGAGGGGAGTAGTTTATATATTTTTCGTAACATAATATCTCAACTTAAATTTTGTGACACATTTCACCTCTGACACAGAAAATTGTAACTTTTCATATACACTACTGTTTGGGCGCAATGGTTATGTTTGGTCATTTGATCACCATCCTCCTTCGTTTTGACTGTCAGAAACACCAAAATCTTATGATACTATATTATATCATTAACTATTATGGAGCAGTAAGATCGTGAATTCACATTTTCTGCTGTTGCCCCATAATGGAAGGTTATTCATAGTTTTACTCATTTAAAATTTTATACATCTTCACCGCAAAGAAACAAAGTAGAGGTATACAGTAAAGAAAGATCTTAAAAGTCGGATTTTAAGTACTACTGTATCAATTAGTTTGCGGATTTCCATTTGAATAAATAAATACATGTAATTTTTAAAAACAGAGGTAGGACGCAACAAGAACAACACTAGTAAAGTAAAGTAGTATAATAATGGTCTCATTAAAACAGAAATTGTTATGAATTAGGTATAATCGAAACATTATACAGCAAGGATATTTGTAAAGCAATGAATTTTACGGCTCCTTTGTTTTTTCCACTATGGTCGGATATGAATTATGAATTTTCTACGATCGCAAACGGCACTACGATAAATTAGCCCATGTAAATAGTGAATAGTGAAGTGAAATGACATGCTTAGGAGACTGTTGAATACTAACGTCGTATTTTTTAACTTATGTTTCATTTGTTTTCCTTTCTCCAACTTTCAAATTAATCTGTTTTCATGTTTCCTTTAAAGGTTTCAAATCGCATTTTTTCCCCAATCCGGTATTCAATATAGAAATATGATAATTTACTATTGATTTGAAATTGATTATTTCCTCAAAAAAGATATTAATGAACCTAATGAAAAGTTTTTGATACAAGATACAACATGATATCATAAAACGTAATCTATAGAATATATTATTATCTATAGAATATATTATCTTTTCTTCAGATCTGATATATCATGAGATTTGATCCTCCATTGATATCGTGTGTATTTTGTACGCATTGGAACTGGGATGCATAATATTATATTATATATGCATTATGCATTGTGTAAGTGGAAATGAAAGATTAGAAAAATAAGAATGTCCTTTGTTAAATTATCTTGAAATATATTTTTTTTACGAACCTTCTTTATGTATCTGATAGAATTTTCATATACCAATCATTCATTATGATACATTTTTATTTTCTGGTTATACTACTACTGCTCTTGTAAGTAATCTACATGTCATAATAAAGTTTTAATGGATATGAAGGCAATAAAAAATATCTATTGAGAAAAATCAATATTAAAAATTCCTTGCCACACGGTTATGGATTTTTTTTACAAATCATTGAATGAAAAATGAGTTTTCTGTAACAATGTATGCAAATTCCTTTGGTGATATTTTTTGGATTCAGTTTTATGACCTCCAATCAATAATATCGATAGTTAAGATTTTGCATTTAGTCTGATTGCATACTTTAGGGAAATTATATAGTTTTTATTTATTTTAATTAAGTACATATGCTTTTTGTATACGTTTCAGAAGAGAAAACAATAGGTAAATTGATCATTTCCCCTGACTCTTTTTGTAAAGTAATGTAAAGGAAAGTAATGAATAGTGTGCAGTTAAGTTCCTCAGTGTTTTATATTATTATTATGTTATTGCACTTCATATTTCATATGTAAGACAACAGGTACATGATGAGAGTTGATGCCTTGCCAAGAGCAAATCAAAATGCACGGTTATGCATTATGCGTATTGGTTATGATTGTAATTGTAATTATTAGTTGCAGAAGTGTGTCTCTGATATTTCTTTTCTATCATCGCAATGTGAATTAATCATTATTCAGGATTTTGTTGATTGCATTTCATTGCATTGAATTTTACTTTGTGTTCTAAACACAAAAACACATGCTCAAACAAAGAAAGATGATATATTTGCATGTTCAAGGTGTACGTTTTAATGATTAATAGTGCCAATTAGAATAGTTTTTATTATGATTTCTACAGTTAAAAACCGTGTGCAGTGTGTAGTGTGTACTTTTATGTTTGTTCACTGCTTTTAGATTCAAGTTTTTTTTTGAAGTTTGAATTGATTTCAATTAAAGTTTTGACGTTTTATTCTTTAGGTTTTAAGCGTTTTGTACATATATTGTGTTTCACAATAATAGTTGTCTGATCATTTATTCGTGTGCATAATAACTTTATACACACATGTGATATTACAAGCTTTCTCCATCAAACATTAAATAGCATAATGTACAGATAAATGACGAATCTTTTAGATGAAATATGAGACAAGATACAAACTATAGAATATGAAATGTTTTAATAATATTAATATCATTGTGGTCAAAAGTAAAAGAGAGAAAAAAGTCTACAAGTAAAGAAAAATCTTGGAAAAAAATTGCCATTTTCTTCCTGAATATTCAATCTTTCTTTATCAGTACAATAAGACATTATTCGAGATGCAAGTACATTATTGATGTTAAATGTGCACATCAAAAGTAAAAATTTTGTACATACTTGTACACATTGCGGTTTTGTATACTTGTATGTATTAGTTTTTAAACGTTTGATTGCTTGTTCAACTAGTGGAAGTTGGATGGATGATGGATTCAGCACATGAAAGTGTAATAGATAATAGATGTATCGTGGAAGCAACGAATATTAACATTGAAAATGTAATGATGATTTGACTTGGCACTACGTAGGACTACAGTATTGTGTAGCATACTAATTAATTTGTAGTAAAGTAAAAGTAATGCAAATGTTTTCTTTGTAAAATTTCCTCAACATACAAACATACAATAATATGCAACAAGAAAAACCATATGAGTAGGGCAAACGTTTTGATAGGTAGGGTCGATTCTCCTTTAAAATTGGGATTTGGAATACATGCATGTTAGTGATTGCACGAGACGAGACCGAGACTAGACCGAGACCGAGACTCTCGCGTTTTTCTGAGTCTCGTTCTCGCGCGAGACTCACAGGTCAAGTCTCGCGAGACTGCGAGACTTTTTTTAAGGCTTTTTGGCCAAAAATATGGGATTTTATTCGTTATGAGTACACAAAATTGCCAAAAAAAATTTAAAATGTACGTTTTTACATACGAATTTTCGGTTACAGAAAAATCAGTCGTATTAAAATTTAACCACAAGCGATATTTTATCCGTAAAATTAT
>JAQGBH010003336.1:0-20235 GCA_034698265.1 Sminthurinus aureus | reverse complement strand
AAAAATCAGAGGACCTTTTGGTAGCCTCTAGTTGATGTAAAAACATTGGCGAGTCTAAAGCCCGCTGTTGCAGAAACTTTTATTACAAGTTATTTATTTTCTCCAACAAAACCAATTTTCCACCAGAAAGATCTGAAACTGCGGGAGACTTAGAGAATTCACTCGGAAAGAATTCTCAGCTTAAAATTGGTCAAAAATTCTCGCAAAACCCGCAAAAAGTCTGAACCAAAGTTTAAGCTGGATTTCGGTCCAATATAGCGACCGATATTTGTTCCTCTGGATTTGCTCCAAAAAAGGCTGGGCTTACACTAGATAAAATGGAATATTTTTGGCAAATCTTGCACTAGGTATTACGGAATTTTTGAGATTTTGTACCCCCAGCTCAACGAACGTTCCGCGGCCGCTGATTAAAACTATACGGTCATGATTATAAATAATTAAAGTACTGCCTTTTAAAATTGAAACCGAAAAAAAAACAGTGATGGAATGCATCCTGAACTTATGCAGATCTTGAAGGAGGAAAAACTAAATGCGGAAAGGGATCAAAGTAGACTCTCGTCCGAAGTTAGTAGCCGAATGAGCCATGTAAGTGAAGTAGGAAGTAAAACGGTAAAACACAAACCAAAAAGAAAAACCTCTACGACAAGAAGAAAACGAAAAGGAGGAGGAGGTGTTCTAAGGCGGAGAACAGAAATTTTGCTACCAGGACATCAAAGCAGTGGTGAAACCGATAATGATGTTGACAGTGCATCATCTTATGAAGAACTACATTTTGACAAGAGAAAAGTATCTAACATTAGTAGGAAAAGTAAATCCAAAAAAATAAATGAAAGTGACATGTAAAACAAAAATAAAAATGACAAACAAAACAACACCCCGTTTTATTATTTATTCGAGTTCGAGAACATTAAAATTGAATAGATAACAGAGGATAAGGGTGACCAGTGATCAGTATAGTGAAATCAGATTTCGTCCTTTTGTGCTTCTTATATTTAAGTACTAAGTACACGCTCGTACACATACAAAGACTTTTATTTATTATTTATTTTGCCCTTTTTCCCTAATGGACGATAAAAAATGAACATAAAGCTGCCCTTGTTGGCTGTGTGGAAAACATGAATCCTGTGTGAGCACGTGTGTCGTGTGTCGTGTGTCGTGTGTGGAATAGGAAAATCAAAAGATTTTTATTTTAATTTTTGGTCGTTTAATTATGAATCATTAACTTGTATTTGAGTAATTTTCCGTGTGATTGGATTTTGTCTACATATAATATATACTGTGAGTATTCAAAAGGTAATTACTTCAGGTACAAAATGTATTTTGTATATTATATGTTATATGTTTACTTACGTTGTTTTTTATAAGGCTTTTTCTTGATTAAAAATTAAAATGAGACATAATCACATAATATTTGTTTACATAATTTTTTTGGTTTATTATCAATAGAAAAAATGTTGGGATTTGAAGTTGACAAAACAGGAGAGGATGTAGATATAGATGATGATGATGATGATGAGCCTTTTCTGAGTGCTAATTCAGGGTCAGAATCCGAAGAACCTCAAATTACACAGGAATTGAAAGATGAGGAGAGTGTATGGAAACGTCTATTTGGAGATCATCAATTGACAATTTCAGATGTACTTCAAAGTGAGTAAAAACTAGAGATAAATTATAAATGAACAATATGACATGCATTATACTAAGGGCATGAATAATTAAAGATTGTGTGGGTGTATAATTAAGATGTGTAAGTATAATTACATATTTTTAAGATTTCTGTACATGCTAATATTTTGTGCAATATATTAAATACAGGTACACCGGAAGCTCAAAAACTAAAGAAATTACATTTTAATTTAAATGATGACCGATGGGGAGGAGCATCATCAACGAAAGGAAAGGATAAACATAAGGATAATACTAATAATAAGGAAGAAAAGGAAAAGGACCAGCAAGAGGATTCTCCAGCCGCTTCCAAAGACAATGATAATACCAATACCGATACTACTACTACTACTAATGATAAAAATACAAAGAATACAAAAACATTTTCAACCAATTCAACACCTATTACTTCATCTTTTAAAACTCCTATCAATTTTGAAACTTCAAAATTATCTTTATTAGATAATTCTGGTCCTGTAGAACCAACATTTAAATTTGGAAAAAGAAAACTTAAAAAGGTACGAAAGGAAGAGAGAGAAAAAACTAAAGGACCAGGATGGTTTAATCTTCCAGCTGCTGAAATGACGGAAGAAAGAAAGAATGATTTGGATGCACTTCAACTCCGTGCTGCACTAGATACTAAACATTTCTACAAAAGAAATAATTTGTCTAATAGACCCAAATATTTTCAAGTTGGTCGTATATTGGATAATCCTATTGATTTCTATCGCTCTCGTATTCCAAAGAAACAACGAAAGAGAACGATTGCTGAGGAATTGATGGCTGAAGCACAAGCCAATGGATTGATGGAGAGAACAAATACTAATAAGCGTAAAAGGAAGAAAAATTGAGGATTTCCCTTTACATTCGTTGATTATCTTACTTTTATCATGAAGTTGTTATGCATTACAAAATATTTTTGGGAAATAAAGCTTGTGTTATAATTTCACAACAGTTTACGTTTTTGAACAACGTATTGTACATTGTAATATTTTCTATATTTTATTCACAATAATTATTATCATTTTTTATCATTATAAATCATTATTAAACTGTAGTAAAATTAAAAACAAAAATAACTGGAAGGCAAAAACAGAATAGGTTATTGTACAAAATTCAAAAAAAAATCACAGTTTACATTCTTTTGTACGTATACTAGATGTAAACATATCATGTACATATTATGTAATTTGTACGTATAATCAAAAATATTTCAAAATTTTCATTTTACGGCAATAACAAACATTCTATTTTTCTACGAATGTAAGTATTTACGACACTTTTGTCATTATCATGAAGTGAAAGTAGTTTAGTCAAAAACTTATCATCATAAATATCATTATGGGAATTTGTCAACAAAGAAACCTGTTTCTTGTTATTTGACTTATCTTGTTTATCCCTACCTTCTTCTAAAGTAGGTGAAGTATAATTAAGAACAACATTTTTTAATTGATCCAAATTTGACACATCAATATTATTCTTATTTGGCACTGATTCATTTTTACTACTTGGATTAGTTCTACTGTTAATCAAACTGGTGTAGAGTTGGTAACCTTTAGGATTTTCCTTCAATGTAGTAGTAGCTAATCTGGTTTTCAAAATGTTTAGAATATCTTCATGTTCCTTTAAATAGTCAAAAACGAGATTTGTAAGTGTAACTGTCTCTCGGAATAAATTCATCTCACTTTTAGCAAATAGTCTATCTTCATCATCCTACAAATGATTTTTTTTAACGCAAACAAAAAACAATTATTATTATTAGCATATTGTATTGTCTTTATTTATTTATTATTTATATTAAGATTCAATACAGTAAGTATTGATTCAAGTGTTTTCAATTTTTACTCACATCTTCTGCACTGCAATTCATGACGTCAAAATCTTCTGTCATTAATAGAGCTACAATAGACCAGATTGCTTCAATAGAATAACTATCCTTAATTTGAGTAAAGAAAAGTTCTACAAGCATCTCCAAGCACTTTAAATTACAGCCTGGTATTTCTCCATTTACACCTACAAAAAAAGAAGAAAACCATAAACATTGTAATAATAATATATAATATATTACAACAGATTATACATGGTATAAGAAATTCATATCCAAACTACTACGTCTCTATATTGAAATCATGTATATATATATATATTTTTTTCATACTGAGTCTTTTGAAAGCTTCATCTCGAATAAATGTTTCATCATCCAGGGCTAATTTGAATAGAGAAATCCAAATCTTTGAAAATTCTTCAGCTGAAAAAATAAATGCAAGTATACTATGTTTAAACAAAATAAGTTTGATTTCTATATTATTCTATCTTTTTTTTAACAAATGAAAAATGGGACATAATATTTAAGACCAACTGATCCAAAACTTTATCATACATCATATAAACTATAAACAAACAAAAAAATTATATTTTAATAATAATTGAGCATTGAGTTTACCTGAAAACTGTTTTAAATTAAGTGGAAGTGTAGGTATGGACTCAGCTACTGCTATGCGGATTTCATCATCATAAGTCGTATCCGAAAATTCAACAAATAAATTACATAGAATACCCTTATATTTGTCACCCGGAATTTTCTCATAAAATGCAAGTTTGGAAAGAAATTTCATTGAAGTAGCTCGGCAAGGTACATTTCCAAATTCTCCCTGACAAATGTGTACCAAATGTTCCATCATTAGTACAATCTCTTCATTTGAACATCCTTCTTTTCCATTTAGAAATTCCTCTACTCGAGAATTTGAAAAATAAACCAAGTATTTGTATTCATAGTCTGTTTGTGCACTAAAACGAAAATCTTCTTTTAAATATCTTTTTAGTAGTAGTGGTGCAGGAATGATATTCATATTGATGTTGATAGTAGAAGTGTTATAATTAGATGATGATGATGTCAACTCACTACTACTAGTTTCTGCTTCTTTTTCTTCTCCATCATCTTGTACTTTATCACTATTCTCAGTGTCATTCTGTCCTTTCTCTTTGTTTATTTCTTGTTCTTGTTTCATAATTAAGATGGATAAAAGCTCGTCTACAATACACGGGGCACCTTCATCAATCCACCTCTTGATATTATTATCATTATCAGTACTATTTTCAAACACACAGAATCTCAAAATGGATCTACAAATAGCCAAGTCTGCATGAACAAGGCCAGCTATAGAATTCCTCCTTGTAGTAAAAGATACAGGATACAGGGCAGAAAATGCAGACTCTGTAACTTTTTGCATAGTATGAGCAACTGTATAAACTAGATGAGAATTTGATTGATTTTGAGGGATAGAAACAGAATCTGCAAGTACAACAGATAGATCTGCAAATACTAATAAAAAAAAAGAGTGAAAAAAGATTAGGTTAGAGTCTCATCAGTCTTTGTCTCAACATTTAAAAACAAAAAGTAACATTTTCCAAACAACCAATATATTTGATGATTAAGACGATTAAGTGTAATTTTAAAGGGAAATTTATAAAGGGAATTCTTCGGTACACCTTGTAGCTCAAACTACTGAACGGAACTTGACGATCCGTACACCAAAAAATAGGCAATGAATGAGAGAACACAATACGTTGCATGAAAATTCTTACCTACATCATCTTCGACGTCTAAGTTCAATTTCCCCAATTGTGTGTACATAATTTCCATTGGATACGAATGAAAATAAACAATCAACAAACAAATAAACAAACTTTCCTTGGAGGGGGAAATGGATTTATACTTCGAAGATGATGGAGTGGAGGATTCTCATAGAACGTATTGTATTTTCTCATTCATTATCTATTTTTTGGTGTACGGATCGTCAAGATCCGTTCAGTTGTTTGAGCTACAAGGTGTACCGAAGAATTACCTTTATAAATTTCCCTTTAAAATTATACGGTCCGTCTTAAATGCTTTTTATCCAATACCTTCAAAAATTATAGGGCATTTTGTATTCTTGACAATGTCTATGATCAATTGAAACTTCTCAATGAGAAAACTTGGTATCTCTTCCTCATATGATTGGAGAAGTTTGATCAGAGAAATCAATTGAAGTAAATCTCCATGAATTAAATTATTTCTGATTCGTCTACTGTGAAGCAGAAAATTATCCAATGAAGATTCCAGGATTCTTGTTCTTTCTTCTGGTGATGTAATAAAAGGGATCATAGATTTTGCTGCCATTGTTCTCACTTGAATATCAGAATTACCACCACAGGCTTGTATATATGGGATAAATTCTGAAAGCTGTATAACAATATAAGACCATACACATTAAATTATGAATAATTATGGATATCATGTGAAAAAATCAAATTAATGCTATATATTATTATCGTACGTATTCGCTATTCAAATTTCAAGTACATTGTATTATAATAATAACCTTGAAATGGCCTTCTTCTAATTTTCCTGGAGCATTTGAAAAACAAGAAAAGAGTAAAAGGATGTAATATGCAAAATCATTATTATCCTGCTGACTCTTTCCTTCATCACTCTTACAGCTTTCTGGATTCACAATTCCAGATTTATATCCAAATCCAGAAATATTTGCTGTTGTTTTAATTTCCCGTAATAGAAAATCGTACATTTGAGGGAATTTCCGAAAGAAAGTAGGAGCACTTATTAAATTCAATTTGGAACCAAAAGTACGACGAATTACAGCACCAAAAAGCATTAGCCCAGAATTCCTCTCCTTTTTTTTGTAATTGAACAGAAAAATACATAATATACAGAAATTAGTATCTTTCACAATACACTATAATACATGATTTAATATTGCTTAATTTGCTAAAAATATATAATATCCAATAATTTGAACTATGTAATATGTATACGGATACAATGACAATAAAATTAATTATTTGACTAGAACCAATGAAGTTTGAAAATTTTCTATAACATAAAATATCGATACTTACCCCCCACTCTGCGGCTCTGAGTCCACGGAAAGCTAATTCTATCCCTTGTGGGACCCACTGAAAAAATTATAATAATTCGCGTAATAATAAATGATTAAAACATAATTAATTATTAAATATTATTTTTAACATGAGAAAGGACAAAACATTTTATATAACAATCATAGATCACAGTATTAAAAGTATTATAATATGGAATATATATAAGAAAGCATTACATACTTGCATGAGAGCACGAGAAAAATTTGCATCCTTATATAAACCTCTCAAGATATTCATTGTGTGAATCCTGACAACAGTTGTCGGATTATATTCCATCAACTTTTCCATCCAATATCGCAGAAAATCTTCATTTTCTACCTCTGGTGTAAGAAGAGCTTGAAATATATAGGGAAGACCAGCACTTCTTCGTGTGATACATTTATCTCCAACACGATCCTTGTCATTCATAATTTCATCCAACCATATCTCAGCCAACTTATTAAGACGCCCATTTCTTGATTTTTGTAAACGATGTGCTAGACTTTTGAAACCTACAAATACTTGCTCAAAGACACCACGATGCATCAAATTCATGAGAAGATGAACAAGATGAACTCCAATTTTTTCTACTTGTTCAAACCTAAATACATAGTCTGTACTACTACTGGTAGATGATTTTGTTTCTTCAGTTACTATTCCATTTTGAATATTTGATTGAGTTTCACCTTCTAATGGAAATGCAATACATATTTCTATGAGTAGGATACAAATTTCTTTCATTGATCTCCAGGAACCAACAAGAAGCATTTGAGCATTTATGGAACGAACTATATTGTATTCTTCAGATGGAACATCCTTTTTTGATTGTTTAGTTAACGCAGGAAGAAAACCTATAATAGAAAAACTATATTAGAAGTATTTACTGCTTTAATATTTTGTATTTTAAAATACATTTTCTCATGGAAAAAAAAACATTTATGTAAAATTATAATTTTAAAAATTTTTAACATGTAGGAGGAGAAAACCTTCAGGAGCTGCGGATCCAAGAACTGGTAAAAGAAGCTCATCAAATTCCATACTTAAACACAAAAGACGCTGAAAAAGTAGTTGAAGTGACTGAAATGTTACACAGCCTGTTGTTGTTGATGTGTTTTCTGTCTTAGAATTTAAGAGTGCTTCCCCCAACATTTCTTTTTGATATGTATTTAAGATTTGACGGAGGCAACGAAACATTCCATAAGGTGGACAAGTTGTCGTAAGTTCAAAAAGAGAAGTTTCCTTGGTCATTGCGAGCGTTTCTTCTAATTTCAAGACAATGTTTTCCATAAGGCTTACTGGGGTGATATAAAATTTCTTTAATAGAAGAAGGAGAATATGACGAGCTGTCACAGAATCTGGCGGACGAACACTAGTAAGCATGAGCAAAGCTTTTGAATAAAGACTTTCACAGAACTTTTTATCCTAATTCATGTAAAAAAACAAAACAAAATACATAATATTATAACAAAGATATTTTTTGTACATGAGAATTATGAGATAACTATATTATTAATTATTATGTATTAGATATATGTGTTTTAGACTCTACAGTACCTTCTTGTACATTATAACTTATGATATTCTATTCATTTTACATTATGCATAGATTTACATTAAAAATTTTGATATCCATTTTGCTTAATATTTCAACAGCTGCCATTTTATTGTTTTCATATAAATCATCCAGCCATGGAAGAAAATTTAAGGCTTCTTCAGCCTGCTTCTTTTCATCACTGTCTTGCTGAAAGTTTTCAACTTGGAAATGAAGCCGTAATTCTGCGAGACACTTTAATGACTGAGCTCGTCGACTAAAATTTGCACCTATAAAGCCAATAGATATAATAAAAAAACTCATTAGTTTAAAGTTTAAATTGAAAATAAGTCAGTTTTTTATTGTCAGTTTTAAAGTAAAATTTAAATACTATATAGGCACAAAAGTTGGGGTACGGAAATCGAATGCAAAAAACGTACCAGCAAACAATCCTTCGGTAATAAAGAAATTCCATGCCCATATTATAAAACTATTATAATTTTCGATGTCTTCCTCTTTCCTTGTTCTTGCTGCATAGTTTTTACCATCCTTTAATCTTCTCATAAGCTTTAATATAATAATGAGGGAGAGGAAACAAATACCCATTATAAATTAGAATGATGCAAGTCAACTCCAAACTCCAATTCAGTTTGATAATAGTTAAAATTAATTTTTGTATAATATAAGCTTGATATTATATCTTCAATAATAATAGTTATAAATTCACATTGACCACACTTACCTTTTTAAAATGTGAAGTAAACTGCTGTCGAAAAGCTGGATTTTGATTCACTAAATTGTACTTGAATATCAATTTAATTGTTTCAAAATCACTTTCAGTAAAAAGTTCAGATGTTTTCTTTGTATCAACAAGGAGTACAAAGGATGCAATTCTTATCTGAGGATTAGCGTGCCATGTCCAAGAATTGATAATATGACGTGGAAGTACTCCACGGAAGAAATCCCCTTGATTTTCATTTGTGTCATCTTCACTTAGAAATGGGTTAATTTTGATACCTAATTCAGCTCCTATTTTTAAACACTCAACAACAAGACAGGAAGATTCTGTAGATACAAGAAGATTAGAAGGTGCTGAAGAATCTGATTCAATAACTGATTTATTCCCACTACTACTACTACTACTACTTGAGTTTCCCATAGCTGCTAAGATCTCTTTTAGGATACATTGTTGAATTCCCGTATCACAATTTTTTACGTTAAGAACTTTTCCCAAGATGTATTTCTTTTGAAGCAAATTTGATTCAAGTTTTTGTGACGGCTGTGCTCTAAATAAAGGAGACATCCAGGTTTTAATCCAAGTTGATGTTTTCATTGTGGAGAAGGTATATTGCATTAGAAAAATATATGCATCAGAAGCAGCACTTTTAAACGCTCTCTCTGCACATAACATTTTTTCTGGTGCATTAGGCCATAGATCAAGAAGAACTACAGTATTTGGATTTTTTCTGGTCACAGATGCCAATGCAATCCATTTGATATTAAATGGTTTTGATACAATTTTCAAAAGTAGATCATTTAGTAGTAGTGAAGAATCTTCCTTTACTGAACCATTATTTACTTCTGTATCCAATCGATCATAAATATTAGATAGGTCTCTTAACATATTACCTACATTTAAAAAAAATAGAACAAAGTCAAACAATCGTTTAAAATTATTTACAAAATATATTTATGGGTAATAAATTACAATGTTCAATGAGCAAAATATCAAAAATATAAAAATCAATACACTTACGACAACAATTTTTGACGGCATCTATATGTCCAGCGACATATGTAAAACTAAAAACTTCCACAAGTCTGAAAACAGGAGTTAATTTGACTAAATCTTGAGGTTTTTCCATTAGTGGTGATACTTTTTGCATCCAAATCTCTAATACTCTGGCAGATCCAAGATTAATTGCTTCTTTTGTACTTTTGGAATAAATAAGAACACAAACAAAAAATGACACATACATTTAATTTATTTTAAAAATCAAATTGTAAAAAATAATAATAATGAAATACAACATACCATACATATCATAAATCATAATAATATTATTTTCATAATTGTGTGTAAAGTGCAAACATCAAACATAATAACATATTATGCATACCTATTTTCGGATTGTTCAAGAGCAGCAGTAGCAATTCCAGACATAAATTCTGGAGTAAAGTCTCCACAAGTTTGTAAGCAACCGTAACATAAGGATAATTTATTTAGATGGTCTGAATTGACATATTCTCGTAGAGAATTTTCAAATTTACTATCACTATTACTACTACTACTTGATTTAGTACAAAATAAATCATCTAAAAATTCTTGAGAAACTAGATAGCATAGAATAAGTCCAGAATTATATTTGATATCCAGAGTAGTAATAGGATGATTATTAATTAAAGAAAGAAACACTAATCCAAATTCATTTAATATTCTTGATGTGTCTTCTGTATCTACTTCCAAATGCAATTTATCACTATTATCCGTATTATTATTTCCTTTTTCTCCCTCTCCTGTACTAGCATGTTCAGTATTATTTAAATCTGGAATTTCCTTCAAGTGAGTTAAAGGCTCTAATAAATGGGGGTTTTTAGATTTCTTCAACTTTAATTTTGATACTGCTTTTACTAAACTGACAGTAATTCTAACAGTTTTATGAAGAAGAGCTGATGATTTCTGATCCAGAGCATGACTCTCCGCTTTTGAACTATGAATAAAAGTTGTTATATGAGGGAAAAGGACATTGGATAATACAAGAAGAGTTTCAACTGGACAAAGAATTTTCGTCAATTTGTTCAGTATAGCATCTTCTGCAAAAGCACGGAAAAATTGTACTACATTTGATATCTCTTGCTCTTTTGGATCTCGTATTGATTCTAAATGCCTTTTGATAATGGTTGAGATTTGACTGAGGACGATTTGTTGATTCCCACTGATGTAAATACGATAAACTTCTTTCAATCTTTATTTGTAAAAAAAAAGTCAATACCACATAATATGTATATTTAATTTGTCATTATCGTAGTATTACATCACTACATTTAAAAAGATATTATGTTCCATTACATAATATATTCTGCATCATGTACCATGTGCCCTGTGTATAATATAAAATGTAAATAAAAGTATCTTACAGTGCTTTCAAATCATTTTCTGGTATTGCTGCTGTAATCTTCAAGTCCTTAAACTGTTGGATAATATTGTTAACCTCTGAATTCTCAGCGGTTGAAGCCATTTCCAATTGATCTTAGGATTAAAATCTGTAAATATTGTAAATAATGATCAGGAAACAGAAAGGGATAAGAAGTTTTATATTTTATACTACGCTCTACGCTCATATACGCTCACGTTTTACATTGTGCAAAAGTGCAAAACACATTTTTACTCTAATATCAAATATAAGGGTACACATAGTTAACAAATTACGATAAATGTACTCATGATAATTAATGTAATACCCAAACACTTTTACTCACCTGTGTTCACAACTAACTAAAATAATTATGTTAAACAATCTTTAATCAGCAGAGAAACAAAACACAAAACACCGCATGTGAAATGTGAATTCTTATAAAAAAATATTTTGTAAAATCTACTCGCCGCTTTTATGCAGACATTTCAACTTTTCAGATTTCCATGAAGTGAACACATAGCTATTTTTTATACGTTTTGTCTCTGAGGGGAAAGCTAGTTAATTTTAACTACGAGACTAAATTAAAAATCTACATACATACATCATACATCATTGAGTTTTTTATCATTTAATCTAACAAGTTTTAACCTAGTTTATTATTAGTGTTTGAATTTTGAGTATTACGTGGAATTGGCATTACGCTAATCGCGTTTGTTATTATTATTGTTTCTTTTGTTATGATATTTAATATTTATTAAATAAAGTTATATGCATATAAGTACGTACATGTATATCACATTATATTCCCTTTAATGTTTTATACTTCATATTGTATTTTTTATCTCTCTAAGAGAGGTTTCTATACTTTCAAGTTTTAACGTCAATGTTACGCGTATTGCAAAAAGTATACAGATGTGGATTGCAATACAAATGGAATTGAAGGAGAGTGACGAATAAAAAGAGAATGGGAGACATTATAATTTTATAGTCAAATGATATTTTAAAGGGCTGAAATCTAAAAAAAGACGTAAGTTTGACTTTATGAATGATAAATATTATGAACATTGAATATTGTAATAATCAAAGTTTGATCATCAAAAATTTTGATCTCATTTAGAGGATTGTCTTGTTTTTTGTTTATATTAGTTGTTGATCTCTGTGTGTGGATCTATGTATTTATTCTGTGTTGAGTTTTTGTATGATTTTGTACCTTCTGAATTTAGAATCTATTTAGGTTAAGTGTTATATCTACATGTACATAATAATATGCAAGTTTATGCGTATGCGTAAAATGTATTTTAGTTTTTACTTTTAATTTTTGCAAGTAAAATGTTATTGTCAATGTTCTTGACGTATGAATACACGTCATTATGATATATAATAGAATTCTAATCAAAAGTGTGGACCAAGTTTTACATATTATTATGTATATATCTGAATTTTGACACAGGTGGTTTCAAGTTTCAAATAAGTAAAAACAAAATGTACAACAATTACGGTGTTTGGAATCAAACTCCTCAACAACAACCATGGGCTACTTCTGCGAACACGGGATATGGAATGCAGGTAATAAAAACATGTACAAAATACAACATGCAAACAAATGCAGTTTCTTTGATTAATCAAAGTGTGTAGTTAGGGTTTTTGAAAGCAATAATCCTTTTCATTTAAATATAAAAATATAAGCATACAATTTACAATAATTTTAATGTACAACAAAATATAAATTTTCCATTCAGGGTCAACAAATGATGGGACAAGGAACTCAACAACAACAACAATTTGGTCAAACTCCAGTCTCTACAAACACATTATCTGCACAACAGCAACAACAACAGTTGCAAATGCAACAACAGTATCAACAACAATATGCAGCTATGCTAAACCCTCACCAACAACAACATTTTATGCAACAAGTAAGACATTCTACTGATTCTACTACTAGTACTACTAATAATAATAATAGTACGGCTAAGCCTCAAAATCCAACTCATTTACAAACCCCACAACAAAATCAAATTCAAACTTCTTTTCCTCAACAGCAAATGACAGGGCAAAATTTTGGTACTAATACAATGACTACAAATCAAGTATGGGGAAATCAAATGAATGTTCAACAACAACAATTATATCAACAACAAATGTTACAACAACAACAGCAGCAACAACAATTACAGTCCCGACCAGCGAATCCACCTCTACCTCCAGGTTTGAAATTTTAATTGATATAGAATCAAAATAATGTACCTTCTGATATAAGAGTAATTTAAAATGCATAATGTATCTAGGAGATTATAAAATTCTGAGTATTTGAATCTTATGTAACTTTATTTTATAGGACCGCCTCCAGAAACGCAAAATAATAGAAATGTGTTACAGCAACAAGAACAATTAAGTTCGTATTTAAAACTAATATCATGATGATTATTGTATTGATTGTTTATCATTTATCATATCAAATGTACTTATTTATTTTTGGATGAATGTCTAGTTTAAAAACAAAAAACATTATGTTATAATGAAATTTCTTTCATATATGAATAGGAACTATTTTCAATAATCAACAACAACAACAACAGCAGCAGCGTCAACCACCACCACCTCCTCCTCCACCCCCTAAAGAACAACAAAAACATCAGAATCCTGCACCACCAACAGATATAGATATGCAGCAAGTAAATAAAATTTTAAATCTTCCATTTATAAATGACATATTTAGTAAAATTGGAGAAAAAAGTCTCAGTGGTATTCCTGGATTGGATATTCCTCTATCTACGACACAATCTACTACTACTGGTAACAGTACTTTTGGGGTTTCTCAAAGTCAGTCTATAAATTTGAACTCTTCAACTAAAGATAAAGATATTGAAGAAATTTCTGTATCAAAATTAAACTCATTTTTACCATCATCATCATCATCATCATTGTCTTCATCTGCTATTAATTCATCTCTGTCGTTAAATCAAAATAAACCGACTAATACTAGTACATTACAGCAACAAGGATCTCCTTTTTCATCTGGATCTGCTTCTTCTGGATGGCAAGCATTAAAAGGAACAAATAAATCAAGTCCTTCAGATGAATTATCATTATCAAGTCAACAACTTGCACCAAATGCTTCATCTCCCTTACAATTACAACAACAACTAAAGAGAGATCATGTAAAAACTGATATTGAAATAATTAATGAATATAAAACTTCATCTATAAGTAGTACTACTAATACTAATACTACTACACTCACAACAACTACACCGCCAACAACTACTATTTCAACTACTGTTATAAATTCATTAGCTTCTATTTCCAAAGAGAGTAATGGTGATAATACTACTTCTGTTACAGCTACTGCCACTAGTTCTACAACTACAGTAACTCCTACTACTACAACTGGCATTTCTACTGTCGTTTTATCTAAAGAGATAAATGATAATCTTGAAGTTAGATCTAGTAGTAATATTACTGAGCAAGGAAAAGAAACTATAGTCTCAAAGTCTACAACTACTTTAACAAATCCAACAACTTTGGCTTTAAATAAAAATCAAACAGGTGATGATATTTCAAAACAAAATGTAGTATCAAATCAAATTGAAAATGAAACTAAAAAACCAACAATACTTCCTCATACTCAAGCAGCACAACAAACTCAAACGTAAGTTGTATTATATTTTTAATAAAACCATGTACAAACAAAAGAAATCATCATAATTACTAATAACTAATAACTAACTAATAAATAAAGAATCCTGTGAGCTACAAAAAATAATGAATCGTAGCTTTTGTTTTAGTATAATGTTTACATTTTACATTAATAATTAGTGATAGAGAAATAAGAATTCTAGTCTAATTTATTTGTTTGTTGTTTTTTTCATTTTAATAACAAAATTAAAGGTATGACCAAAAGACTCTTGATGCATTTGACAAGAAATTTTGTGACTGGGAAAAACAATTTGATGCTTGGAAATTGGCAAATGCTAATCATCCTGATAAGACTACATATAATAAATATTTGGATCAATGGACACATTGGAGATCACAATTAGTTCACCAAAGGAAATTTATAATTGATAAAATGAATGCTGCTAAAATGGAAGAACAAAGAAGATTAGCAGAAGAACAAAGAAAACTCAATCCACCTGTAGTAGAACAACAGTCGTCGTTTCTACAAAATCAAAATCCAGCCCAACTATTACAACAACAACAATCAATGTCAATGTTAACAGGAAATGTTGACAGCAGTAATCCATTTGTTAATCCAAATATTGTAAAACCCAATATGTTCAGTAATAACAACAACAATATGAATATTGGTGGTTTCAATACCAATAATAATAATAATGATATGAATCGAGGAGGCCCAAATGATCCTTTTACAAATAATTCAAACAATAATATTAGTATCAATAATACAGCTTTACAACAAAATAAACTTTTGATGAATACTAATAATAGTAATAATAATATGAATGCTCCAAACACATCAACATCTGTCCCATTTGCAAGATTTAATGAACCACGCCAACAACTCGGTAACAAGGGTAATAATAATATGATGATGGGTAATCAATTCAATCAAAATCAAGGTTCCAGACCTAGTGGTGGTGGATTTGGAATGCAAAATTCTGGTCCAGTAGGTGATAATCCATTTGTAATTGCCAGTAATAGTAATAATAGTGGAACAAGAGGATTTGCTAGTGGTTTTAGTGGTCCTCGAATGCAAGAAAGTTTTGGTCGTGGTAGTAGCAGTGTGCCTAGTCGAAATCCATTTGACCCAAATGCTAGTTTTGCAAAATTAGGCCAACCAGACTCAGCTCCACCAGAGCAAAGGATTGCTAGAGTAAATTTATTTGATAGAAATAGTGATGGACGTGGAATGTCTGGTCAAAGGATAAGGCCTTTAATGTCAAAAGATTCATTTAATGAGGAAAATTGGGATATTATTGATGAAGATGCGGTAAGTTTTTTTTTTTATTTATAAATTCTAAATTCATTTAATGTATTTAATATTGTACATTTTGTACTATTATTACTATTAGATTATTTTAGTTGCATGTCATATGTAACACTACCTTCTTTAATCTAACCTGAATTTATAAAATAATTTACCATTGTTTTTTTACTTCTGAATAATATTGTATAATGTTGTATTGTATGTATTTTAGCCCATTGGCGATGAGTCACATTATGCAGATCGTTTTGCAAATGAGGATAAAGAACCGTCTCCACCACGTACAGTCAAAAGAAATCCAGTGAATGATAATCCATTTGCTGCTGCAAATGATCCGTCTTTTAATCCCTGGTTAACTAACAGTAATAGTAATAAAGCTGCTGGACCCAATCCATTTGATTTGGGTGATGCACCATTTCAACCAAGGAATAGACCAAATAATAGAAATCCATTTGATGCATCTGAAAATTTTGATTCAAATGCTAATGATAATTTTTCATTATCATCGTCAACAGCCAAGCCGGCTGATTTGGACAAATCAACATTGGATGAAGATAATTTTGAACAACTTTTTAGAAGAGAAAGAAGTACACGAAGTACTAGAAATGATGGTTTTGATTCTAGTACTCCTGCTGTAATTGATTATGGTCATGGACCAGATGACGATGGACCAGATGATATGCTTCGATTTGTAGGTAGAGAACAGGCAGAAGATGATAATAATTATAATAATAAGTATGACGATTTCGATGACATTGGTTCTTCAAATGCTGTAACTATTGATTATGGACATGGATCTGCTGGAGATATTCCACCAATTGATCCCTTGATGTCGATTCGAGACCGGGATCGTGATCGATTAGACGCTCCTCCTCCTCATCCAAGTAATATATATCATAATATATTATGCATCCAAGTACTATTTAGTACTTCATATTCTATAATATATACAACTTTGAATTAAAAAACATGTTTTGTTGTTGTAAAAATAGGAGACTATTATGATAAGCCCGACTATATTCCTCCAGAAGATGTTGATGTTGGTCCAATGAGAGGTCCAAGATCAAACTTGAGAGATGATGACTACTATCGTGATGGTCCAATGCCTCATGATGGTCTAATGTCTCGTGACGGTCCAATGCCTCGTTCTGTCCGAGGTCGTAGTATTCCATTCTATGTAAGTTTTTTTTTTCAATTTTCATTTTGTCTTTAGACATTTTTCCATAAAAGTAAAAAAATAGTAAAGATGCTTAGTAATGTATTGATTATTAATGTATTATTATTTATTATTGTGCAATTTCTCATATCATTATTTCCCTAATCACAACATAATATCTTTGCCATTTTCTTGAAATAGCGTGGAGGAGAAGGTGGACTTCAACCAAGATATCCTATCGAATCTGGAAGAGGAAGACCACCATTATTTCCATCTGCTGCTGCACCACAAAGACCTCCTCGTGTAGCTCCTCCATTAAGTAAAGATTTGGATCGTATTGACTCTCCAGAAATTGTTGAATTATCCCCAAGTCGTGACCCTATACCCACGTTGAAAATGGCTCCTCCAAGGGATATGCGGGATGATATTGATGTCAGAGGTGGTAGAAGAGGACGTAGTGGTGATCGATTAGATGTAAGGGAAAGAGACAGAGATGTAAGGGATCGAAGTAGGGAACGTGATAGAGATAGAGATCGAGAGAGAAGTGAGAGAGACAGAGAAAGGGAAAGAGAGAGGGAGCGTGAACGAGAGAGAGAAAGGTTAAGAGAAAGAGACAGAGATCGTGACTGGTAAATACAAAACATGCTGTTTTAATTTTGCTTGTAAATTAAAGTTCCAAAAAGATGTTGATACAAAAACCAAGGGATAGTAATAATAACAATAATTATTATTATTTATTGTTATTGATTTTCAACTTTGTTTTTTATTTCTGAAAACTTATAGGAAGTACAGAAATCGAGAAAGATTCAACAGTCCTCCAAGAAGATCAAGAATAGATGCATATGGAGAGAGAGATCCCTTAACTAGGAGAGGAAGACTTGGAAGATCTAGAAGTAGGAGTAGAAGCCGAAGTCCAAATTTCTTAAAACTTGGTCACAATCCACCACCACCACCGTAAGTTTATTTTCAATCCTTATTCGCTTGATTTTCCTGCTATTTTGTAGAGCTACATATTATGTTAATTATTGTGTGTACTTTCATTAGAAAATTTATCATTATATTTTAGTTTCATGGGTAAACTTACTCTTAATCTATTTGTTTTCGTCTGTACATTTAACTTTTACAAACATTTCTAAATTCTAAAACAAAACGTAAGTTAAATTTGATGTGAATTGAGGTTGAAGCAAGCAAAATATTCCATTTTTAATGCATACTTAACTTGCGAGACTCAAAAGTCCAAAGTATATAATCATTATGACTTTTCTAGTCATCGTTGTGATACAGTGTTCGGTGTGGGTTTGCACAACCTTTGTATTTTCCATACATACATGCATGAAATCTATGAAGTTCATTCATCTAAAATTTATAACGAATTTCACTATATGTAAAATACAATCTATTTTACTACGATGTGTTGATGGGTTTTATAAAGTGTAAACAAGTACTTTTCTAATGTATACATTTCTAAATTTTATGGAAAACGGTCTCTACAGTCGTTAAAATTATCATACGTGTCAAAAACAGTACACTACAGTGCATCACATTAGAAGAATCATATCCGTGTCTAAACAAAAACAAAACTCTTAATTTGCACACTTTTTTATTTAAATTTTGAATTTCTAAAGATTCCGAATATACTGCATATTTACATGCCGAAATATTGAGAGATACAGCTGGAGGAAAAATGATTTAGTATTGAGCATTGTTACATTCATGATTCTAATCATAATCATTACTAAATATATTTAAAATGCTTTTAAAGAATGCACCAAGTATTATATAAAATTACTTATATCTAAAAAGGTCATAATCTACCGTTTCATAGAATACATAGTACCATTTACATTCATCATTAATCATTATACATCATGATTATTTATGCAAAGAATTATGTTCGGTTTATAGAGCGACTTTTTTCATTTGTTATTTGATGTACAGCGTAAAAGTTAGTTCCATTCTATACACAGGTTGTGGTGTATAGAATACTTTTCTTCGTTGGTTTTTGATTATTAGCCTACTTATTATATTATATTAGCATTCAATTTATTCTTATATGTTATATGTTTGCATGTACAATGTATGTACAATGAAACATTCTTTTTTTTTTTTAATTATCGTTAACTTGTCATTGTTAGAATTTAGAATGTTGTGTTGTTTTAGAACTTGTTTGTCCCTTCGTATTTTGTATGCTTAATGTAATGTTGGTATTTTATACAATTTGTCCCTACATAACTAAAATGTGCTCTTTTGTCACTGCTCGTGGTTCGTGGTTGAGTATATAATAATATAAAAGCTTGTTAAATTGAGTAGGTAAAATGTAGTCAAAAGGCACATTGTAAATAGATGTCATGATATATGCCATGTACATGCATAATTGGTTAGTTAGTTGCTAATTATTTTAGTACAATTAATCTTTTAAATTTGCTTTACCGATTTCAAAATCGCAGCATGTGTAGATAGTTTATATTTTGTAGTTTTCAGTTGCTGCTTTTAGTAATCATTTGCTTGTCTTTTAGTTTGCTGTGGATAAAATTATCTTGATTGGTTTATAATTTATGAATTTTTTACATTTCATTGTTAGTTACTGAAAATTAACCAAAGACTACTAAATTTAGCATCAAAAGCATAAATTTCTTTCTCTTTGTTATCATGAAATCATGGAAAATACAAATTTTTTATCATGCGTCTTATGTCTTATGCATAATTTTTGAAGTGTTACTCGTTTAAAGTTCATAATCAGTGAGCAAGAAGTGATTGTATATAATACCATAGCAAAATGGCATTAAATATGTTTCTAAGGCTATTTTTCTAACAACTGATCGTATATTTGATTCCTTTCGGAGTTAAAAATATACAAAAGGAATTGAATTCAATGCCCAAA
>JAQGBH010003335.1:0-20238 GCA_034698265.1 Sminthurinus aureus | reverse complement strand
ATATATATATACATATATATATATATATATATATATTTAGTACAGGGTAAAGAAGAAGATAAAAACTAATAAGAATAAAAGATTAGTTTTTGCTTTTGAAGTTTTGAAACAAACCTATATATATATTTCAGATAGAGAGAAGTGAACACAATATTGTATACTATTATATTATTACTATATTATGTATTATAAAAATTTTGTAAGTGCTACGAATTCACATCCCACTATTACAAATTAAGCTACATTCGATAAAGGTCCTATCTATAAGTTCATATTCACGATTCACGTAGAGTATATTTTACACGATATACATATGTATAGTATGTTTCAGAATTAATACACAATATTATAACAATATTATGTTTGTGTTATTATTTGGCAAAAAAAAAAGTTATTATTATGATTTTAAATACGTGTATTCTTATAAACCATAATATTATTATGTATAATGTAATAAAGGTCCATAAAAATATATAGGTATTATTATATACTATATATTATGTAGACGCTGCTCTTTGTGTTTTTTTTTCTCTCACTGTACATCATTTTTTTAAACTCTTCAACCTCCCTCACACTGGACTAGGCATATACACAGGTTTCCAGGTATTTAATTTTTTTAAATTTAGTTGCATATTATAATATAACATCATATTATACTAGAAGTATTAATATCTCGGTATTATACTAGTGACGCAAAGTATAATAATAACAATAATAATTATTATTAACTAATTATTATTTGTTTTTAATCTTTGTGATTATGTTCATTTACATCCGTCCCATTGGGAATTACGTCACCTCCACCAATAATGGCATCATCCCCACCAATAATTGTAGCACTAGTAGCACCGTAGCTCGATCCTTTGTCAATTTTGGTCAAATTAATCAGTTTATTCATTCACATGTACGCTATACAAGAAAAAAAAAGAAGGAAACATATAATAATAAGCTATACATATATAATACAAAAATGGTGATATAATTACTGAAGTATATAAGTATTGTACGTTATGGTATATGCTACATAATAATATGAATGAATGTCTTCACCATAATAATATACAAGAAATATATTATAAATTATCATGATAGAATTTATAATTTAGTAAATAAAATTAGTGAAATTTTGATACATACCTAAACACACAAGAATGAGCGCAATTGTGCATTGTGTGTAGCTGCCAGATAGGATCATGGATCCAATAAAATAGACAAGAGGGAAGCAAATAAGGCAAAACCAAATAACGATATTGAGAAGAGAGTAAATTCGTCGAGGTAGTTCAATATACTCGAACTTTTCATATCCCGGCATATCACCATTAGGATTAAATTCTCCAGTCTTGTGAAAATTGTCTAAACACTTGTCTTTGTGTTGATATAATGCATGAAGCCATTCTGCTGCTTTAGCTTCATCTGTGGGTATTTCTTCAATAGGAATTCGTCGAATTAAAAGATATCCAACAACTGGTCTTCCATTTAACATATTGTAGACTGTAGGTTCATGTCCAATTTTGGGATTAAATGCCACAGTCACATCATAAACAGCTGGCATTGTCACTTTCAAGTGAGGAATTGATGCTACAAATCCACGTGTCCTGGGTAATAAATGATATTTTAATTCTGGTAGTCCTTTTGCACGAGCAATTTTCATAGATTCCACATGTTTTTCTTTTGTATAACGAGTTCCTTCTGGGAATAAGCAAAGCTATATAAAGAGATGAACAAAAAAAATACAGAATAAAATATTGATTTGACAAAAACCAATAACAAAATAATATAAAATTCTATGATATATGATTGTATAATGTATATAATATGTTACAAAACATATAATCCTATACTATATGCATACATATTATATTGTAAATTGTAATTATAAATAAATATTTTATATTTTAAACATCATTATAAGTACGTTATGCATTTATTTGAAAAATATTTGTAACGTATACATACCCAATAAGGAACAGGATATTGTGCAAGTCGATTCAATTGTTCACCTAAACTAACTTTATCCTTTTCCCAATTTCTTTCCAAAAAGACAATTTCTTGCATTTTCCATGACCATCCAAGAATTGGTGCATATTTTAGCATTTTCTTGACAAATACTTTGGCATTTCCCAAAATTTGAACACGATCACATACTACCCATCCAATTAACCAGTCTATTTCATAAGTATGATTTAACAGAAGCATTGCAGGTTCTTTCCCAAAATACTTTTTGATATGATCTGGGTCTGAGTACATAATACATCTAGAATGATATATAAAGAATAAAATACAAAATTTCATTATTACAAAGTATGAATAATAAGTACATTCTGAATTCTGAATCATATGTATTTTATCATGAATTATTATAGAGATTATAGAGACATGAAATATATCTAAAATGTTTCATAACACATAACACCCACAATAAATTATATAATACATTGAATATGCATTTTTAATTGTTATGGATTGTGGACACAATTACAAAACTTTTGTAAATACTGACGAGAAAAAAAAAGTGTCTCACCTAGAACCTGACCACCATTCAACCAAGAAAACCATCTGACTGTTGAGTAAATAAGTAACATAGTAATTAAGCCGTCTATATGTATCTGCACTAAAGGGCTTGATTAGGATTGTCATAGCCCCTTGAACTATGTCCACAAAAATACCGGTGCAAAGGAAGGTAACAGCAAGACACAAATGGCATATTACTAACTCCTTAAAACCCTTTAACCAGTTCCGGAACTTCTCCATACTATCTTATTTATTTATGTATCGTGTGTATCTACAATCTACACATTTATTCGGAGCACTTTATTTTTGCAATCAATATATTATATTACTCGAGAGTTAACTGTTTTGTTAAGACTTAATAAAAAGTAAAACTAAAAATAATAAGAATAATTATTATTATTATTAATATTGTTAACCATTTACGTTTCACAGTTTCAAGGACCAACCATGGTAGATGCGTTGTTAACAATGAATTGGCTTTACAAAATCTTTGTGTATAAAAATGCATGCAAAGACTATGCATGCGTTTGTAAATAGATATTATGTATTCAAAGTTCCCCCGTACGGTCAATACGTAACCTTGATATACAGTCAAACCTCAGTTATCCGTACTAGTTTTTCTCCAGTTCTACATATAAATTGAAACATAAAATGTTGTAAATTATTAACTCTGAAAGAGATCAAAAAGTGGGAGAAAACATAATATTTTGTGGAAATTGTTTATTTAATCACATAATGTACATATACACCACAGAATGTTAAAGTCGTTTGACTGTGTGTATTCTGCTTTTTGCTGTACTGAAGAATTGTAATATATGAAAAGGATTGTGTTGCCAGTTAATTGAGGTTCTATTGTATATGCATGGGGTGATTTCCTTTCCTGTATTTTATAAATATACATGTATCTATCGACTCCCTTCAACTGATGAATATAATGACGACGACAAAGAGTGATGCGAGACTTCAAGGAAACCATTTTATACATATTTGATTGCATATATATATATATATGTATACTTTACACATATTTATTCATTTAACTTTTGGAAAATATGAAGAGACGTTTTCTTCTAATATAAAAACGTGTGATCTATTATAATATATTATGGACTATGGTATATGCATGCACGTAAAAGCTGTCTCATTTCCATCATAGCTCATAGGAGAATGATTTAACTTCATTTATTTAGCATGATTCAGTATCGTGTATCGTGTAACATTATGGGAATTATGAGAAAAGAAAAAATCCTGCACGTTATAAAAGAGTGTTTCTTTTATAAAATAATATATATTGTAAGTAAGTAGTACTGTAAGTAAGTACTTTTACACATTTTTATACCACTACAGTTTCCATAAAACACATATTATGGAGTGTCACAACTTTAATACCTTCTTGAAATTTGAAATGATGCTATAGTTTACATAATAACGATGTGAATGGTCATAAACAGCTTATTACTGTGTTACCTTTTTGTACGTAATTGGTCAGGGTTAAAATTAGAAATATGAAGTACTAGTTTTTCCAAAGTCTAGAAAAATGAGTGCATAATATACTGCATGTGACAAAGAAAAAGGCTCTCGCAATACCATATGATGACAGCACAAGAAAAACATTTTACACATTGTAAATAGATATTTATCTATTCAAATGTGGTATGAATAGAGAACTTCTCTAATTTAAATGTTACATCACATCATATACATTTTCCAACATATTTTTACGCTTAATACAAATGTACCTATATACATAAAATGGGTTGTCATATTTAAATACAACTAAAAAAAGCCATAACATCATATTATTTAGTACTATGTTCCTTACGGGAAATATTTCGAGGGATATTTTACATTAAGTTTCACAGTCCATCTCCTCAAGCATTTTACAGTCATTACACAACAAGTATCAAGTAAAGAACCATTATTGAGGTAACAGTTTCTTATATAGAGTGTACAAAAACTAAAATATATATACACAATGTAAAAAGCGACCACTGACTAGTCAGAGTAAACAAATTTGAGATAAAAAGTTTTTTATAAACACAAAAGGTAGTATGACATTTAGCACATATTTACATAGGTATATGTATATATACACAACGGGTACGATGTACGATTTACGATAAATATACGGTTAGGTTTACATGTACTACTAAAAGTATAATGTTCAAGTGTTTGCATTTTTAAATTCTCGTACTGTGCATAAACATGCTTATCTGGAGTCCAGATTCCGGCCCAGTACTCAAATAAATAAACGCTCACTTGTATTGTATCCATTACGTAACATGAAAATGGAATGTATTTTATAAAAAATAAATGCTGCATATTAATCACAATTATTTTCTGACAGATGTGATGATGGATGCTTGCCCTAATTGAAAAACTATATTTGGATGTTATTTGATTTTTCGATAGACTCCCAATTTTCCCATTATGATGACCACAAAAAGTTTTATTTTCGCACAAACAATACATAAAAAATTGCAAAGTATACAAAAATGAACAAAATCTCTGTTACAACCATTATGCGTATTTAATGTGTAGGAACATTTTCATTACTGGTAGTTGAATATGTGTAGTGCAGATAAAACTTTACAGTAAATCATCAACCATCACACAGGTATGAAATCTGGCAAAAGTGATTGGAGATATGTCACACCTGAAATCACGCCAATGAATCCCCTAAAGTTTTTTGTCGATTAAGCATATAAACATCAGTCCTAAAGCTAGTTAGTGACACCATACACCAGGATTTTTAGCTCTAGAAGACTTTGAAAAAATCTATTTTGACTTCAATAAATAGTAAGTAGTTGCATAATATATTATAGTTGTGTTGAAATTGCATCTGAGTCACTTTGGATTTTGGATTTGTGATTTGATCAAATTCAAAGGTTTTGTATAAAACTTGTGTCATTCTCAAACACGATTATCACTGTAAATATACAAAAAATGCAGTTGAAAAAATTTTACAGTAGACAACACTTTACAATGAAACGCCAAAGCACACTTTAGCATCAAAAGTTTTCGCACACAAACTTTACAGAATGAAACAAAGCTTGCTGGAAATAATTTTACACTCAAACCTTAAGCTTTGTGCATAAATAGTATCGAATTTAAATCATTGTATAGATTACTGACCACTTTGAAAATGTTGTCATTTAAACGGATTAAATGTAAGCCTGTTGTAATCATTATACGATTTGGATTACATTTAATCTGATTGGAGATTCGAGCGTAGGCCATTTTTATTTTTTATGTAAATAAATAAATGAATAATAGTAAAGGTATAGTCAAGGACAGTTCTATTACTTACAGTGTTTTATGTGAAACGTCATTATAGATATAACAGCAAACATGAAATATTTACTCATTGGTCTATGCTTTCTTTGGATTATTACTGGAAATGTTGCCCAACAAAGAGCCGAATGCAAAACGAGACTACTAAATCCAAGACATTTTCTCAACTTGCAATCCGTAAGAATTTTCAGTAAAATATCATGTTTCGAAAACTTATTATCAAACAGACTGTTGACAACAATGTGTACAGACATTAGACATGAAAAGTTCATTTTAAAATTTTCATAATGGTTTTGATTCCAGTTTCTCGGTGAGTGGCACGTTCAGAAGTCTGCCGTTGGACTGCCAGAAAATGTACATAATCCAGAGTACAAGTGCTTGTCTCTCACATTTACTACAAAAAACGAAGCAAATCATTTAAATGCTAAAGAAAAGTAAGGCAGAGAGCTGCCAATTATTATCATAGTGTATGATTATTTACTACTTATTATTATTTATATTGCGGACTGTATATGTAGACAGTCTTCAATACTCAATACACATACTATAAAAGTATAAATACGATGCAAAGTCTTCAGTCTTCACTCTTCAATGTCCGTAGTCCACTTATAATGAAATTTCGTTCAGAATTCTCTGAACTTTTAACGCATATTTATACTCAATTTACGCCTCTATTTTATTTTCCAATTTTTTAGCTACTTGGAACTTGTAAATGGAAATACAGAAGCTGTGACTGTGGACAACGATGTACAAATTGAAGATAATCCTGCCGTTTGGACTATCAATGCTAATCTGACTGGTTCCGGTCTTCCATGTTAGTAACGAATATCCTATATTTATGTCACATAAATACATAAATAAATTTTATGTAATACTGTGAAAAATTGTAAATCTGTATTCTGTTTCTTTTTTAAAAAATCCGCCAAAAACTGTCGATTCTGTAGTGAAAATTGAGTCGGTAATTCTTCATACTGATCATACTTCCTGGGCTGTTCAGTACACATGTAGCATCAGAAATGGAAGTTTATATGAAGGACTTGGTTTATGGACTCGTGACAGGAACGCAAATCAAGAATTGTACAGTTGGCTGGAAGAGCTAGCGATTGGTATAGGATTCCCGAGAAGTCAACACATTCCCATTGATCAGACTGGTTGCAGTAATTGAATTCTGAAATAGTTTCTAGATTTTAAAATGTTTGTACATTTTCTATATTAACAAGTGTAAAAAGAAGCAAAAACATAAAAAACAACAACATACAATATCACTGAAATATGAAATAGCACTACAAACTCTGTATACAGTATACACTCTGTACACGTTACACTCTTCTGCCGCTTTTCATACATGGTGGACTATGGACATTTCACATGTTTCAGGCTTGAATATCTTAGAAGAAAAACAATGTTTAGTTTGTTTGTATTTTACATTTATACGTGTAAGTATTTGCATTTTACATTTATTTTGAACTTTGCATGTAAATCATAAAATAAATAGACTTAGGTAATTGATAAATAAAGAATACAGTTACAAGAGTATAAAAAATAATATCACGTAAAAAAATAAATAATACATCTTTCATATGAAAAACTAACAACAATCAACAGTAAAAAGTAGATAACAAGTATAACAATTTACATGTCCATTACACAAGGATCATATTACGGTAGAACGCAGACATTATTCTAGAAAATATATATTATCCAATGGACACACAGATAACAACCGTAGTATCTTCTTTGTGTAATGGACACATAACAAAGTAACAAATTGACTCTCGCTTCGCAACAACAATTCTTCATAAATAGTATATTTAATAACACAGTTAATAAATTAAAAATAGAGAGGCTTCATCCAATGTCTGAGGTCTTCTATCTTTGATTAAAATCCAAAACTTTGATGGTCATGGTCATCAGTATGAACAACGTTTTGCATCTCTTTACTGTATTTGTTCTTTTCTTCCCAATGAAACAGAGATTTGGAACAATTCCTAAAGTAAGAAGAACATTCTCCAGCTTTTCCAGCTTCTTCTGCTTTCAAGTATTCTGGCAAATGACTTTTTGCATAGTCGGAGAGGCTTACACTACGACAATGAAAGTACAAAAAGGAGTTCGTTTTTCGTTTTTTGGTAATTTCTTTGAATAGCAAAATTTGTAATTATCCTAATCAATTTTATTGAAACACATGTATTTTTTTATTCTTAATTATTCTTACCTAAAAACTAGAGTCATAACTTCACCCAACAATCCATATCCAGTCTTGTGCAATGGATATTCGTGTATCTCACAGACAGCTCTCAAAAGACAAGCTCTACCGTCATATCCCATGTTAGAAATCATTTTTTCCAATTGAGGGAAAACGGTTGCTCTTTCACCTCCGGGCAATTTTTCTGGAGGAGGGAGTTCTAATACAGATCGGGCAGTTCGAGGAATTCTGGGTTGAATTGGTTTAATAATGATTCTATCTTTATTTTCCTTCTTTTTCTCTTTGGCTTTGTCTTTTTCTGATGCGGTGTTTGTTCTCTCTTGAGTAGCATTAGATTTAACGTAGTGGGTGTTTATATCTTTTTTAGGCATTCCTTCATCACTTTTTTTATTGAAGTAAGGTCTCGCATCGGAAGCGGGGATATCTCCGTATGGGAAGAATCCAGAATATGGATACAGAGGGTTTGGTCTACGATTCATGCTTGCCATGTTCAATAAAGGCCATGGGTGCTGATCGTCTGTCATTCCAAGCTTGTCAAAATACACTACATATTAAAGAAAATAAAGCATGAATTTAAATATCATTTCGTATTTTAGGTATTCATTCTTAAAGATATAGAGAGTAAACTATTACTCTGTTGTCCTTTGCTTAAATGAAAAGTGAAAGTTGTACTCACTGTAAAAATGCCAGGTTATCTGAATATCTGAGTTAAGTCCTTCTGGTGGCTGACGAATAAATCTGAAATGACAATATCAATATTACGTACACACTACACACTGGACGAACTCAACATGATTCTGAAAATTTCTTATTTCTTTACATGTGGTAAATATATTAAATAGGTATTTATATACGGTATTTGAAGACGTGGTGCTAAGTCTAGAATGGTTCCTTTTGGCAAAATAAATTTCCTGTCATGGGTCATCCACAAAAAACGTTTAGCTCGGTGATGAACTTTTACTTCCTCCGATTGTGCCTCCTGGATTGCATGAAGTAAACAAAGGAAGACAAAACACTGAACAATTTTTAGTGGTTCCATTTCAACACTTGTAAAACCACTCACTAAAACTTATTGTGCACTTTTATTTATTTATTTTTACTAGAGACGTTTGTTTAAAATATTTCTTTATGAGTTAAATATTATGTTGGCGTTACAAAAGCTCTTGAGTAACTGGCAAATCTCAAAACGACATCAACTCCTCATCTCAACTTCCGCTGCATATCAGTGAAGTTAGCGTTGTTATTGTTGTTGAGAATTTCTCAATTAACTTTTGTTACTCCTTACCTACTGTGATGTCTGTATATTGGATCTTTATGTACATTAAAGTACATAGCTAATGAATCTCATGATTTGTAAGAAAAGGTGGAGATTTTCCTTACATGTCTTCATGTCTGGTTCTGTACACGCATACATGCATACTTTTCATTTTCTCTCTTTCACTCACAATGATTTCACTTTCATGTATATATTACTTGGGTATGTTCTTGGAGGTGTATAGTGAATGATAGTAAAAACAGTTAGAAGTGAGTACAGTAGGTATATTACAATTTTACTATGCAGGTCTTAAGTTTCCAATTCTTTATAAATTTATTATCCACGAAGAAGGTGAAGTTCATACTTGTTTAGGGTTTCAATGAGTTTTGCACTTCCCCAAAACTTTGGCCTGTGAAACCTTCATGCTACAGACTACAGACACCCAGACATTTTTTTTCTTTTGGGCATTTACAGTAACTCTTTAAAATATATGATGCAGTAGGTAACATCCATACACGTACATCTTCTTTAAACTACAGAACAAATCTCGTAGTTTGCACACAAATTTGCATGAATTAAAAAGCTGCATTGATGGCAATGTCATGAACATATACTTAAAAGTACATGCATATTATACAGGTACATATATAGGGAATACATGCTTTCCTTTTCTTCCTCTTCACCCTCACCTTTTATTTTCTGCTTTATCTTTTCGTCCTCATGGCATAACATAAGTAGTGCACTCGTTCATCAGTTACAGGTTAAGGTATAAAAAGTCAATGTTCGTATTTGCAGTTTTTAAATGTAACAGTATCATACAACATGTTTCATTATCAGTACTGCATTTGTTATGGTATATGTACATATATGTATGCTGACATCTGTATTTCTACTGTTTTTCTTACAATATGCGTAGGGTTAATATTTAATATATATACATACGTGTAGAAAATGAAAAGTTTGATAATATTACAAAGTGTCATTATAGTAATATCCTTTCGCTATATTACGAGCCTTGTGATTATACTAGTTTTGTTGTTGTTGTTGTTGTTGTATTCCACATACATAAGAGTTTTTATGTTTTCAAGTTATAGGAAGGGATGATGATGAGACACCTCTGCTAATATTTCTTAGTGCATGTACTTTTACGAATATTCATGTACATGTGTACATGTATTTGTTTCGTCCATACGATATGTGTGTTGTGTGTCGGAATCAAATCAAAACTTGTTTCTAATCTCGAGTAAACTGCCTATATCCTTTTTGACTTTACTCCACTCTTTACCCTTTGGGAGTAAGCAGTAAGCACACTTATGTGCATGTCTCTTGACTCTTGATGAGTCTAATGTGTGTAGTGTGTAGTACATGCAGTACCGGCAGAAACAAGCCTATTACCATCTACAAAATAGCAGCCAGCAATTTACGATGAGATAAATATTTTAAGAGATAAAACTACATAAATATGTAATAAATATGATGAGAGAGTGCAAAGCTTACGATTGTAATGATACAAAGTGCATTAACACTTGTTGTACTGTATAACAATACAGTTGGATACGAATAAAACTAATGAAAAGAGACTGTATTTTATAGGATTATACATTCATATATAAATATAATGTATTATATATTATATGCGAATGAAGGAAATCAAAATTTGTTTTTTATAGTAACTGTGAACTGTAAACAATTATGTACTTAATCTTGGATAAATAAGTCATTTTACAAAACATCTGAGTGGTGAGATGAGAGGTGAGAACATAGGAAAGTAAAATTGAAGTGATTTACATAAGGACTGAACGAGAATATTGAAGTCTGAAGTCTCCAAAAAAAATTAAAGAGCGCCATCGATATTCCTATATATGATATAAGATATAAGATATAAGCAAAAAAGCAACTTTTGCTTTCATCTTTTTACTTTTAACCTGTACATATATTTGCCTGAAGAATATTAATTGATAAATGAAGCATAATATCTAGATGCAGTTTTTTGTGTAGCTGTCTCGTGTTTTGCGCTTTCAAGTTTCAAATAGTGTGACAAGGGCAATTTACAACACATCACATTGTAGAAAAACTGCACTCAACTATATAATATTATATACACAATAAGAGTTGCACAACTACTTACAACTTACTTTGTCAGTGCACGTTATGTTTTACGGAATGTGGTTTGTTAAAATGCTTCACGTACAATTCGTACAATTGTTTACATGCAGCCTAATAGCGTAATACGTATCTTATAATTCGATTTACATATATGTACAATGTACATGTTATTCTTGTCGCGGTTGCATCTTATATCTTATGATATCCTCAAACTACAAGCTATATGAGCTCTTTTAGTTTCAACTTTTATTTCAGTACACTTCAAATTTAAAGCCAAAATATAATATAGTTTCTAGTTTTGTATTGAAATGATTATTTTTTGTACACTTTTAATTTTTCTGTTTACAGCGGTCAATAGTCTTTTAACACTACACTATTGACCGCTTATTGGTATTAAGTATTAGGCAATCCAAGTCATTAGTTTTAAAACATGTATGTATACATGTCTATTTATACATTGAACATATTTATATTATACTGTACAACAATAACTCATTTCAATCAGAAGATGTGGCATGTAACAAATATGTGTTCACATAGTTCCGTTAACTAGTTAAACCTCGCTAATTTTTTGGGTTTCTCTTACTGTTTAACCCCAAAATCAAAATTCAAAAAGACTTGTTATTGTTGGGATTTTGTATTTTTGTATGTGCATATGATATATTATATGTACTTTTGTTTATATGTATACTTGTGGTTTAAATAGCTGTTTTTTATGTGGTCTATCAAATTTATTGATTGGCTTGATTATTAGTTGAGGATTGAGGAAGGTAGAAGGTAAGTAAATGAATAAAAGAGTGAACTGATTTCATTTACGTACATAGTTGTCTGTGGAAAAGTAACAGTCTCTGTGCGTGTTGCGTGTGCTTACGCTTGTCTCATTCACATGAGAACTGAGAATGAGTGAGATGGCGAGATGACTTATAGAATGCTGTACAAATTTTGATTGACTTTTGACTTTCTGATTTCTTGGCATACGTTCAAGAAGTAGATCGTATAGTAAATGAATTGTCTTAAATATTTTGGTTTTATTTGTTTGCGTTTTCTTTGAAAAATTTTTACTGAGCTTTTTTACGACTATTTGGTACGCACATTAAACAACATATGAAATCGTTAGACTTGATATCTGTCAATGGTCAATGGCCAATCTGTATTTGCTTACCCTCCTTGAGTTTGCGGATACAGCTTAACAAACTGTTCACTTGTACAAGTACTTGACACTTAAATGTATAGTTAAAAGTTGGCAGGCTTGTTGAATGAATTTCTGGAAATGTATATATCTATACCTACTGGTACAATGGTACATGATATGTGAGTGAAATCTTTTATTCTATAGGCTTTATACGATATAAAGCAGTTTAATCTTTTTCTTAGAAGTAAGCATTTATTTCTCAAAACCTTAACATTACTAAATTGTAATACCATCTGAGCTATGAGCAGCACTACATACATGGCAATAATTACAGTGAATTATAATGAGATGCATTGACCATTAAATACATATATACATGCCAAAGCATCAGTTAAAATACCTAAGACTCTATGCATTGTAGATTGAGTAGGTCAAAACTTGCAATGATAGAAACTCAAAGCCCAAGAGTATTGGAATTTTTTAATTACACACACGTCATTTTTGTCTTGTAGTTGTAAATCAATTAATAGTATTGAATATGATGAGTATTTTCTCCCAGTTTTGTATCTGACGGCATAAAAATTGAAAATATTAAAAGCAGTAAACGGTTAATGAAAATAAATACGTATATCTACGTGTGACGGTCATGTGCAAAAATTTTGCAGAAAACTGTTAATGAAATTACTTATACGTATATTTTTATTCGGAAGATAAGGTTCTCTTTTGAGTTTGACAATTTTTCACGATAAATGATGATACGTGTAAAAATTTGTGAATAGATATTGCAACCTTGTCGTCGTACTCAACAGTATGTAAAGATAAATGCACAAGAGTGCAAAAGTAATCGAATGGCATCCTATCATGTACAATGGAAAATGGACAATACCCATACCTATATACATTTTTCAGTATTTTCAAGGTGATACTTTTCGTTATATAAGACAAACAATGACAAGTATATTTATCAGTCTTCTTTTCTTCTTGCACATTTGTTTTTTTTACATGATAGTCAGGCGAAAGTCATCCACTTCACAAGTTATCTGAATTACCGACAGTGAGTTTAAATGAGTTGCAAGTCACATGCTTGGTGACCATGAGAAGTTTGTGCACAGTATTTACTCTTTTTTTTGTTCAATATGATATTTTTTGCTACATACTTATGCTGTATATAGAGTTTTTTGATAAAAATCCATTGTCAATCTCTGCCTTTGTATGTTCAACTCAAGTTTGTTTGATGTGTTGGGGTCTAGGAGCATGCAATTATCATTCATTTTTCAGGCACATTAGACCACCATCATCCAGTACACATTTTCTCATAAAATGAGAAGATGCTTTGAGTGTTTTGGACAAGTGTGTGGACACATCATATAGTAGACCAATAATCAAAATACTATTTCCTCGCATTTCGAGTTTGCAACGAAATGAACACAGAGTAAAATAGTTGAATCGCAAATATTATAGGAAGAAATCGGCTGGTGATAAATATCTATGTTTGTTCTGTCTTATTTATAAATACAAAAAGTATTGTTCTCCAGTATTAATAATTGTGCTGTGGAGTTTACCGCCCATATAACTTGCTCATCCAAAATGCTGCCAGTGATCTCTCTTTTCGCTTTAAAAGTGCAATATCTGTTTTTGATGTTTCTTGGTACACCTTTCAGTGATCTCAATTCTTTGTACTTTGAATCACAGAAAGACTTTTATTCAGGAATTTACAATCATCCAGAATTAAAGACTACAGAAATTCAAGAATATGACTTTATTATAGGTGAAAAAAATTGCACTATTGCAAAAAAGTCATCAGTTTTTATTCGCCTTCTATACATAAAGCATGAAGTTAAAAATGTAGAAACTACAATCAAATGCAGTTTAACAAAAATTAATTTTTAATTTTGTAGTTGGAGCTGGATCGGCTGGTAGTGTAGTTGCCAATAGACTCAGTTCGAAATTTAAAGTGCTATTATTGGAAGCTGGGGGAACTACATTTCCATTACAACTAATACCCCCCTTGGGCGCTGCTCACCTAAACAACCCTAATTTAGATTGGACAGACAAAGCAATACCTCAGGAACGAGCATGTATGGGAAAAAAACAACAACAACAATGATTTACACAGCTTACTTTGTTTTTTATCAAGTAGTATATCCCCAACAGAGGGAATTAAAAATGGTGGCTTTAATTTTTATATAAATATGTTACTTTTTAGGTAATGCCTTAAAAAACAATGTAAGTCTATTTACTATGTCCTTAATCACAAAAGTGTGAGTTTTAATCGTTACATTGAATGTAAATAAAGGGGATTTAATGATACAATAAACAATATATCATATTGTACAGGGAACCATGCTGAATCATGGGAAAGGCTTGGGTGGATCCAGTACCTTAAATTTCCTCATGGCTATGAGGTTTAATAAAATATATAGACAAAATATTCTTAACTTTTACTAATGCACTTTATTTGCTATGGTCTATAGTTGCTCATTGTTTCAATTTTTTACACTTTTATCTGTAAAAATTTAGAGGAAGTCCAAAAGATTACGATAACTGGGCGAAGGTTTCTCAAGATCCAGAGTGGTCGTATGAATCACTATTACCATTTTTCCGTAAAATGGAAACATACACCGGACATTACGCTGAAGGTAATACAAAAAACAGATGTTGGTAGTGTCTAATGTTTTATTGGATTTTTCACTGACAGCTATCCCTCTCGTCATTTACTCTGTACAATTAGATATCGGAGAAGAACATGGTAGTGATGGTCCGTTAAGTGTGGAGAAAATTGGCTATATTCCATTAGCAGATGCTTGGCTGGAAGCTGGAGAGGAGCTTGGCTACAAGATTAAAGATCCTAATGGGCACCAAAGTGAAAGTAACTTGTGAAATATTTTTACTCCTTATATAGAAACAATAAATGCAAAGTATACAAAGGGTTTTTCCATTCCATTCTCCACAGTGTTTATTTAGCGTTGTTATGTACAAAACGTTTTAGGCTTCTTTCCTATCGATACAACCACAAAGCGTGGAACTCGTCATTCGACTTACAGCGCCTACTTAGAACCTATACTAGACAGGAAGAATTTGCATATCCGTCTCTATTCCCATGTCACAAAGGTTTGTTTTTCATGAACAAAATATTATGTGTATAATATGTTGTTTAAAGTTTTCCCCATATATACTGTGCTTACAAAACCACGAGAACTGTGTGTTTTAATACAGAACAAAAAAAACTATTTTAGATCGAGTTTGATGACAACAATAGAGCAGTTGGAGTTCATTTTATTCAAAATGGTACAGACCATTATGTAACAGCGTAAGTTTGTCCACCAATATAGATTTTTTATTTAAGTAATCACAATATTTCATGTAATTGCAAGTATGTATACAAATGAAGCAAACAATCAAATTTTGTAAAGATTAAAAGTGTAAAACTGGAAACAGTTCCACACTTTTACCTTTAAGCGTTACTCAAGGGGTCGTACTAATATCTTAAATCAAAGTTTCTAAATATGTGTGTGCCTATATTATATTATCTATTATCTTATATATTGAATTATTTACTATCTATTTAAAAAACTATAGAAAAAAAGAAGTTATTCTTTCCGCCGGGGCTTTGGGTTCACCTAAGATACTTCTACTAAGTGGTATCGGCCCAAGTTCTCATTTGCAGTCACTAGGTATTCCAGTGCGAAAAGACTTACCAGTTGGAGAAGGTTTACAAGATCATGTTTTGTCACATGTGAGTAAAATTCATCTCATCTATATACTGTTTATATTATAGTCTATGTACAATTGAATCCATAATGAGACCGACAGGTATAATGTTTTGATTTGTAATTTTTTTAGATAGGACCATTTATCGTAAACCCCGGAGATAGTGTCCTTCCAGACAGGGATTACAATACTCATGCATTCCGAACATATTTACAGTCCGGAGATGGACCTCTTGGTAATCTTGGGAGTGGAGGAGGGGCTGTAATTGAAAGTTCGATAGCAGAAACAAACTGGCCAGATATCTATTTACTCGTTGCTATGTGGGGACTTCATCAAACTGCTGCTCAGGATCTTGGCTTTGCATTTGATGTGAAAGACGGAATTTTAGAAAAATACTATGAAAATCATATTGGAAACGATTCATTTACTATTGTTGTTACTCTTGGTATACCGAAAAGTCGAGGAACACTTAGACTTGCGTCAACAAATCCATTTGAACCGCCTATAATCGATCCAAATTATTTTGATCATCCAGATGACATGAAAGTCATGCTTGAAGGTTTGAATGGATTCACTTGAATTAGTTTTTGAGTTTTGTATAAAACCTTTTGTAATGAATGATAAAAGATTATGAATTGCGATTGATTATTAATTATTATACTATTATGTATATGTAATATGTACATACGTAGGTGTGAAACATGCATTCAAAATTGCTGAAACCAGAGCTTTCAAAAAACATGGTGCAAAACTAATAGGAAATCCGCTTCCTGGATGTGAAGAATATGATAGAGAAAGCGAAGACTATTGGAAATGCTGTATGTCTTTGGCCAAATCCAAAATTATGACTTTTGCTCTTCATTTATGAAAATATGAAAATTAACCATCAAGAATTCAATCCTTTTTACATGAAGTATGTTTGTGAATTTTTCTTGCGTATTTGTTACAGATATAAAAATGTATACTATGACCATGTGGCACTTTTCGTGCACATGTAAAATTGGATCTGGAGAAAGTGACCCTACCGCTGTAGTCGATTCAAAATTGAGGTACGTACATAATATATATTATAATGCACTTCAATAATGATTGCCAATAATTTGTCTCCCTCTCTCTATCTCTACTATAGAGTCTTAAGTATTTCGTATTTCGTATCAATATTATAAGATAAAAGTCTAATAATTGTATTGAATATGTATCTCTATATGTGTATCATATTTTGTATTTTTTTAGAGTACTAGGAACGAAAGGACTGAGAGTTATTGATAATAGCATAATGGCACAAGTTACCACGACTAACACAAACCTTCCTGCAATCTTAATTGGTGAGAAAGGAGCCGACATAATACTTAGAACTTATTCTTAAGGTAACTTCAAAATTTGTAAAATCTGTACAATGACATCGAAAAATGTACTTTTATGCATTACACACCAAACAAAAATCGCAAGAGAACTACAAAGGAATACTATATAATATTATTATGTTAAATGTTAAAGTTGTATAATACACATAATGCGCGTGAAAAGGGACGGATTTTTCAGAATATTTTTTATTATAATATTGCTTTTTTTACATTATTTCTCCCTCTCTTGAAACATATATAGAAACAACTTTTATATCATGGCAAGTTACTCTTTATTTTATAATAATATATACATTGAGCTTTAACTTCACAAAGCAACTTTGATCTATGTAAAAATATATACTTATATAGAACATAGTCGCTTTGTGAAGATAATCTTATTGTTAACTTTTGCCTATATATGCATAAATACTTTTTAACTTGCCACGATTTATACTTTCTTTTATGTATATTATTCTTATTAATAATATTCTTACATTAGCAAATAGAAATAACATGAAAATACAGCATTTTAAATAATTAATATAAACCTACATAAACAAGAAAATATTTGTAAACAAGACAGTATAGTGTGCTAAAAAGTATATAAATATAGATTCAAGTACAAGAACACAAATTGAACTGTACTCATACTATGCAATGTAATGTGTAAATATATATAAGTACATGTACTTATGTGTTACCCTTTTCTTTCTAATAATAATGTGATTACAAATTATGCAATTCTTTCTTGTATACTCGTTTATCACATAATATATATATAATGTACCATAATAATGAATAATGAGATATAAAATACAAAGTACTGATTATTACTGCAATATTATAAATCATAAACATGTGTATATTTTTGTTAGATTGAATGTTAAACATGTCTTCCTTTGACAACTCATTACAAGAATTATTATTAATAAAAAAAAACGTACCATGATTGATCGAACACGTATCGTACAGTTTCATTTGCTCGACAGAATTTGGAAGTTGTATTATTAACAAAAAAATAAAATAAAATAACTTTACATTTTTAATATCAAAGAACAAAACATGTGCTAAACTTAAATTATGTTAACTGTGGCTATGTATTTTATTCATACTAAAATAAAAATTTAAAAAGGTTTTTATTAGTAGGAAAAATACTTCCATTACTAAAAATAAAAAATAATGACAATGCCAATCAGGTTAACGACAAAAATATTTGGTAAAATATATTCAGGGCATTTTTAAATAATCCAATATACATACAAGTAAGCATCATACAGTATACAGTAGATACTATTAATAGACAATATTTAATATTTATATTTTATATATATATGTATGACATACAAAATATATTATACTAACGGCTAAAAAAAATCTACATAATTTATACAACATGTAAGTTTGGAAAAATGAAAACGAAATTAAATAAATATGCAGATGAATATAATTACTATACACTGTAAACTAATCAAATTTTTTCATATAAAACGTAATATTTATACAAAAAAAATACATTCCAGTATATATACTCTCAAGACTTATACATACTGACTGCAGTCAACAGTTTTCAAAAAAAAAAAATCAACTCAAACTTACGAAATCTGATAGGCTAATCAACTTAAATTGTGAAATTGTGATTAGTGTCTTCAATAGCTAATATTTCGCTATCTTCTCGGTTACAAACACATGTGGCATTATGCGGTTTGGCTGCGCTAATTTTTTGATTAATTAAAATCAAACGTCCTTTACACTTGTATTTATTTGTGTTAACACACCTTAAAAAACAGAAAAAAAGTTATAAAAAATTATTGTTACCATTAAATTAGGGTATCACCAGGGTAGTTTTAGTATTATTATAACATTATCAAAACACAGTCCAATTTTTAGTATTAGGTATAAGGCATGTTGAATCTGTAAAATTTTGAATTTGTAATGTTTTTACTAACCTCCAATATTCTTTGTCCATATGAACTTTATCACGAGTGTAGAGAGCATTTTCAAACTTGATCTTGTATCCTCGTTTCGTCATTATCATTGTAGCAAATGGCTCTATCCCATTGGCTTCACTAGGATCACGGACAATACTTACAGGCTCTAAGTGTTCATAAAATGATTTTTGATTTTCTGTATCGTCTTCTTCATCTAGCAAAGCTAAGGCCCCTTCATGGTATGATGACGATTCTTCATCTTCAATTATTTCAGCTTCTGGCATTTCTTGATTACTATCGTCCATAAATCCAATATCTTCATATTCAAATTTTACTTGTGAATGTAGTTCATCATCTCGACTATCACAATTTTCTATCAAATTTGAAGTATGATAAGAGTTACTACTACTTCCAGGATAACTTTTGGTCTTGCTTGTTGGTGCAAGGTCCCAAGAAAATTGTTCATCACGAGATTGTTTTATGGTTTGGTCTACATTGTTTGATAATTCAGATGAAGATTCAAAAATGTCCATTGGATTTTTACGCTTACGAACAGGCACAATCCGTCTTCGTCGCTTCATTTGAGTACTGAAAAGCAAATTGAAATGAAAGAGTCATATAATATTATTTTAAAACATTTTATATTATGATGGATAAATTGTATATATTATATACATCAGTGTTGTATTGATTACTGGGGAAAAGTAATCGATTACAGATTACAGATTACTGGTCAAAAATATGGCTTAGAT
>JAQGBH010003334.1:0-20239 GCA_034698265.1 Sminthurinus aureus | reverse complement strand
TTTTGAAAAATTCCAAGTGGGTGAGAAAAAATCTTAAACGGAGTAACAATTTAGTGCTCGCACTGGGCAAAAAATCTTGACTCCTGAGAAAACTTTTTTGATTGGGCGATTTTGGAGCTGACAAAAATCAGCAGGGTGCACAGTAGGCACAAAAGACCGATTCCGTTGATAAACCGCAAAAAATGCATCATGGAGTCTTATTAAAAAATAGAGACTGATTTTGACATGAGGGTAACAACAGTCTTTATCTACTTTTTAAAATTTTCATTTTCTGGGCAAAAGTATCCAAAGAAAAATCAATGGACAAATTACTGGAAAACAAACATATATAGCCTGGCTGACCGCACTAAAGCTACGTCCATTTTATTGATTGATCATCTTTCCATTTTTCCTTTCACAGTTGAACTAGAAGATTGAAAATTGAACATAAAAAAGAGGAGTAACGGAAAGTGGATATGGAGTGCTTTCAAATTTTCGACATTTTACTGCGCCTTTTAAACTCGTATACTTTTTTATTTTATAGACGCTGCAAATTCATGTAACGTAAACAACTTTACACTGTACACTTTACAGTTTTTATGGAAGTACAGATACACCGAATCTAGAATCTAGATAACCGAACCAAACTACCATACGGAAAAGGAAATAATTCAAGATCACGCAAACATTCCGTGAAAAATTTGTTGAGCTCAAAATAAATCAGAGGAATGAGTCGTACCCACGAAAAACCGGAATGACAAGCACAAAAAATGAGCGGTGCGAGCATCGAGTCGTGTTTTGTAATCACGAGGAAAATGATGAATTGCATTTCGATCGAGGCAGTGAAAAAATGATGCATTTTCTGTCTTCGAAGTCTCATGTTCTTGCTCTCCGTTTCCAATTTCACCTTTTTGTTTTTCTTTCTCCGTCACTCAGCCAAGTTTAGCATCAACATTCAAATTTTCCGGAATTTCTAGAATTTCTGGAATTTTTGAACGACGTGATCAATGTTCGTCAAGCTATATCGGCTTACCAACCAAAATTGAATCATCCCGAAACCCATAACGGTGTTTTTGTCAACAGAATTTTATCAAACATCATTGTGGAAACATTTCAAACTCCTCCATGAAATTCCTGAGAAGACGGAGCAGCTCAAAAGGGAAAATTTTGGAATTGCAATGTCAATGTCAAGTTCAATGTCAAGGTCAGAAGTTGAATTGATTAAGCGGGAATTGTGGAATGTGCATGAACAAAGTTGGCGCGTGTCCTATTTTCATTATTTCTGGTCGAGTTTCTTCAAACTTTTCAGAGTACAGAGTTTGATAAATTGGTTCAAGTGCATGACTACAATTGGTTCTATAGTTTTCAAGGATAATATTAGACAAAGACAATTGGACAGAATTGGTACTGATTTGTTTGATTGTTTGATGGACTCGAGACTCGAGACTCGAGGCAGAAATATCAAAAACGTCAGTCCCTTTTTATTATCTTTCGTTTTCTTGTCCTGTTTCCCTTGAGCAAGAAAATGGGGCACTTTGGAGAAGATTTAAGCCAGTATTTACCATTTACTTTAAACGATTTACCATTTACGGCTAATTGGTACTTTGAGTCGTACAGTAAATGGTACATGACTACAACAAGTAAATCGTCAATTGTCAATCGTTATGTAGTTTGTGCAAACGGAACCATAAATAATGTTACTTAAATTAATGCCAAAGTTTGTAGTGGAATCAATTTTCTCGGTTTTTCTTTTCCCCTCTTTTTTACTTGAATATTTATGGATATTTATGGATTATCCGTGATAAACGGGCACAGAATAAATGTAATGTTGCCATTTTTTATGTAAAAATTCAGTTCACATTTTTACACTTTTTGTGGAAACGAGAAGTCGTGCTGTGTTGAAGAGGATGAACATGATAAATTTTGGAGTGGAGGTGCGTTCAAAATGATGAAAAGTTCCCACTTCAATTCCTGCGTTATGAATCGAACTGACTTTTTTCGCAATTTCCTCGGCATTTCCAACTCCAGTTCCATTTCCATTTCCTCTAGATGTTTTGACAAGAAATATGATTTTCCCTTTTAGCACTTTGAAATTTCGAGGGACGGTGAAAGTTCTGTCGTACAATATGGTAAAAAGGGAAATGGACAGAAGAAAAACCCAAACGCAAAAGGGCTTGAGAAAGGATAAACTTGATGAAATTCGAATGGCTCCAAACGCCAGGAGAATCGAAGCGCCAATGATCCCAATTTTGATCAAGAAAATGACAGAGAAAAATTCTCGATTGAACAGGCGAATCAGAATTTGAACCCTCCGTAATTTTTCATATGACTCATTCAACATTAAATTCAAATTCAAATCAGCAGCATTCAAACTAATTTCGTCATAAGAAATTTTGAACCTAGAAAAATTACAAAATTTTAAAACAAAAATACAAAATTTTTAAAAATAACACAAATTACAAAAATTACAAAAATTTGAAAATGTTTTTCCTTTCACTGTTAAACAAAAAGAGCTCAACTTGTAAATTTTTGGTACCTTAAACTGGCGCTTATGTTTGAAAAGAGACAGTGGATTTTTTCAAAGAAGAGGAGTTGAAAAGTGAATGAAAAGTGACACATTGAGACAAGAAAAAGGACGGAAAGTCCTTCAATGAGCAGTGAAAAGGTCATGGTGCCCAAATTTTGATATGCCGGACTCAAAATGGAGTAGAAAATTTGAGGTCGATTCGGATCGTAAATGTAGAGACAGAAGAGGAGTGGAAAACTGAAATAGATATAAAGCGGATAAATCAACGTGACAAATTCTTGAATGGAAAATTGTGAGAAATTCCAAAATTTTCTTTTCTCTTGTTGTTCTTGTTTTTGTTGTTGATGTAAAGAGGCAGATGGCGCTGCAAACGCAAACAGTTGATTCCAAACGATGACTGTCACGTCCTTTTCTCTCCAAAAGAGTGGATAATGCCATGGCAACGAAAACAATTCCCCCGCTGTCATCAGCCCGTGAACGATCAAATTCTCCATCTCAATCTTTGGAGACTCTCCAACTCCAACTTGAAATCCAACTCTCAATTTCCACACGCTTTGAATCAACCGGAGGACAGTGAAAGCACAGTGAAAATGCATCAGGGCAAAAATCAAAGTGTAGCCCATTTTCCTACATTTTGAAATTCTGCTTGAAATCCTGCCCGATTCCACATCCACGCTCAACGGCAAGAGACAACATTTAGAATAGACGCAAAATAACTCGAGTTGATATGAAAATTCTTTTCGGGTCAGCATTTTCTGACTCGAAACTCGAGACTCAACACTCAACTCGACTCGACTGATTTTTCTACTGGACGTTTTTTTCTTTCTTTTCTTTAATCCATCAATTCTGTGTCATTTAATTATACGTAGGGTTTTGTCAGGAATAAATAAATAAATGGTTTGTGGCATTCTCAATTCTCAATCCATCAAGTAGTCATCCAATCATCGAGTAATCACCGAATCCACCGACAAAATTAGGGTAAGCCTAAAACCTAATTAAAGGGAAGTAAGGGAAAGTGGATACTGAGTACTTTTAGATTTTTAATATTTTACTGCGCCTTCTAAATGTCAGCGTAATCTAAATCACGAACCAAACCAAGGAAAAGGAAATAATTCAAGATTACAGAAACATTCCGGGAAACATTTTGTTTAGCTGAAAATACATCAGAAATCAGAGGAATGAGTGGTACCCACGAAAAATCAAAACCAAAGCCGATTCCGTTGGAAAACTGCCGAAATGACAAACAAAAAAAGTGAGTAAGTTTTTGCATTTGAGTAATGGTGACTGCAGCATTTGTGACGAATCATGAAAAAACTGCACATGCCAATTACGTAAGTACTTTCTCTTTATTATTACAGCTTTGGAACATTTATGATTGATATGAGTTGATGATTGTCAGTTTATAGCATGCGTCTACCATAAAATGTCTCTATTAAACCAAGTCCATTTGCAAAGTTAATGGACAATTAAATGGCACTTACATTTTATATTCCAAATTCCAACGGGCTGTTGACGTAATTAAACGTCAAAGAAATAATTAACAAATTTAATAATGTAATAATGATGCGTGCGAGGCTTTTGAGCTTGGAATTTGGAGTTGAAAAAATGTATCATGTATTTTGTGCATGCATTAAGTTAAATATGTATCATGCCAAAAATGAAAATGAAAACGATGCTGAAAATAAGATGAAAAGATGAGGTTGAAATGAACAGGGAGAATGTGTGTTGTAAATGCATGAGTAAAAAAAATGGAGGATTTCCAAGTCTGTTTTTATTATTATCATTACAAAAATAGTCATTCTCATCAATTTAAGTTTACAGTTTGAATTTGAGTCCAGTTTTCAATTTCCAATTTGACACAGATTACACAGATTACAGTTTACAGGACAATTTTACAATATTTTTCTTACTTTTCTTGTACTTTTATTCCGTCGTGATTAAATAATATAGAATTAATTTAGCGAGTTGGTTGTGGTTTATGTGGCTGCAGTACTATTTCCCTTGGACGTTCTTATCCGCTTAGCAACGGCTACTGCCTTCGCGCCACCGTTTCCAGCTGCCGCGCTAGATCCGGATTTTGTGTTCTTGCCCTTGGAGTAACTTGCTGCATAGGCACTTGGTGCACCTTCTCTGTTACCCGCGACGGCAAAACCGGCTGCACCAGCTCCATCGTCATCATACTTGATTTTCTTTTCTGATTTGGGTTTCAGTTTGGAGACCTTTGGTCGGCCCTTTCCTGGCTTCTTCTTCTTCTTCTTTTTCTTCTCCTTGGGTTGACCTCTGATCCATTCTGCATTCTCTTCAGGTGTCCAGAATTGAGAACCTGCTGGTTTCAGCTCTTTTGGGTCTTTTGGCGGTAAACTTGAGCCCATTGCACTTCTGTTTGGTGAGGCCTCGGCTACAAAATTTTGGTGGTTCATAGTATAAAAAATTCATATCAATTTCTCATCCAAAACATGCAATTTGTGGTTAAAGGTCAAAGGTCAAAAAAGGTCAAAATCAAGGTCACGTCAAAAAACAATATTTATGATAAAAAGGTCAAAGGTCAAAATCAAGGTCACATGAAAAAACCGTGATTTCTGATAAAAGGTCAGATGTCAAAAAGGTCAAAATCAAGGTCACATGAAAAAACCTTGATTTATGATAAAAGGTCAAAGGTCAAAAAGGTCAAAAATCAAGGTCACATGGAAAAAAACGTACCTGTATCATCATCATAGTACTCGTCATCATAATATTCCTCATCTTCACCACCAGCACCACCAGCACCTCCGGCTCCTCCGGCATGTCCCTTGCTTCCTACGGCTTGAACTGTGTGTGAAACGGGTTTGCCATCCTTGTAGACAGCCACATTTTGAGCAGCAGTAGAAGGATTATTTCGGTTTCCATCCTTGTAGACGACGACATGTGGAGATCCGTCCTTGTTGGCGCCAGATGGTGCGTGCCCAGGTGCGTGCCCACTTCCATCTTTGCCACTATTTTGGTAGATGGAAATGGCAATATTACCATTGGAGTTACCGCTGGTACCAGAGTTACCACTGCTGTCGACAACACTTTGTTGGTTAAGATTAGAGGCGTGACCTCCAGCTCCGGCATGGGCGTTCTGGTTGTTGAGGTTACTTCCACCTCCTCCTCCTCCTCCATTTTGACCTCCTGGAAGGGGAGTGTCATAGTAGTCGTCATAATAGTCATCTTGACCTCCTTGATCTGCAGATCCAGATCCGGCTCCTCCAGCTCCAGCTGAGTGATGTTTAGCTGGGCTGTTGGCGCCATGTTCCTCAGAGTCCACGTCATCGGGTCCTTCGGTAACAGGTGGAGCATTTGGATCCACTCCATCGGAAGGTAGACGATCAGGCTTCTCATTAGGATCTTCTGGTGGGAGATGGAGCACTCGCTTACGAGCCTCAGCCTCGGATCTCCTTCCTTGATCTGAGAGGATATGGAATTTCTCGGAACCTTCACTCGTTTGACTGGTGTTACCACTGGTTGCCTTGACACTTTGACTCGTATTCGAATCCACATCCGCAACCGTCTTGACCTCGGTGTTGCCAGTATTGGCTTTGGTCTTCTTGGTCTGTGTGATTTTCTCCGTGTCGGGCGTACCATCGTCCTTGTTGACTCTCTCCACAACCAAGGTTTTCTGGGAGGCGTCGTTGTCGTTCTGGGTGGCGAATTTGGAGCGGATAGTTCCATCGGCATTGGCCTCTTCCTCTCCTTGTCTGTCGGTGTGTCCGACCATTTGGGTCTGTACACTGGAGATTTGTTCCCGGTTTCCGGATTTGTTGGTTTTTGAGGAGGTGTCGGATCCAATGATGGTTGAGTAGTCGTCCAATTTCTTGCTGCCATTGATGGCGACAAAAGCCTTGTTGGATTCCCCACCTCTGACACGTTGGTGAGCGATGGCGAGTTCTTCGTCCTCTGTCTTGTTCTTGAGGGACTCTGTGTCTGTGCTGTAGGTGTTGTTGTTCATGAAAGCACGCACGTCGTCTCCATCCGCCTCCAAGTTTGTAGAAGCGTCCATAGTAAGAGACTTTGAAGAGCCTTTGTGAAATTCCACGCCGCTGATGTTCTTGAAGGAAGCTTGAGCATCCGTACTGGCAATCTTCTCGCTCTCCAACTTGCGCTCGCTGGTGTCGTTCTTCTCGAGGGCGGTTTTCTTCTCGCTGCTGATCTTCTTGTCCACAGACTCGGCTTCGTGTCTCTCGTCTCCGAGGAAGGTGTCGTTGAGGCGTTCGTATCCGGTGAGTTTGTCCAGACTTCCGAACTTGACGGTTCCTTCTTTGTCCCGACGTAAATCGGTCTCGTTTCGGTGTTCCAACTTCTTCTCGTGGAGCTTGTTTCTGGATTCTCCAGTGTGGTCGTCCAATTCACTAACGTTGGTCTTCTCGTCATGCTCACTCTTACCAATGGCAACAACACGGTGTTCGCCATCTTGTCCCAAGTGGGTACTGGCGGTTTGCTCTCCCTTTTTGCTCTTGTCCTTCTTCATGCTCTTGGTGGAACCGTTCTTCTTCTCCTGTGCGTATTCCTGTTCTGTGTCCGCCGTCTCGGATTTACCGGCGGTAAATGTTGTGTTTTCGTTCTTATTCTCAGTCAAGTGAGTCTTGTAGGCGGAGGATTGAGCGGATCCAAAGGATTTCTCATAGGACACTGGAACTTGTCCATGATCCTCACCACCATACTCCTTACCAGTCTTCCAATCATAGTTGAGACCTTCCTGAACAGCCGAGTCGTGGTCAAAGCTGTGGGAGAAGGGGAAGAGGGCCGTGTCATTAAATCGTTCTTGATTGTGAGTGTCTCCTGCCCAGTTGAAGGCGAAGGGGTCTCCCTTGTTGGGTGCATTTGGATCATGTTCCGCATTTGGATTATCAGGATTATGTTGTTGAGGTCGTCGTCTACGTCCTCCTCCGCGTCGACCACCTTGACCTGCGCCAGGTCGTCGTCTTCGGCCCCCCTTCCTTCTTCCTCCAGCTCTTTGATGGAAATTACCTCCTTCACCTTGCCAATCACCTGTACAACGAGAACAAACAAACAAGAGCTTTAGCTTCAAAAAAAAACATTTAACGTTTTTTAGCTGTAAAAAGTAAACTAATTGCAAAAATTGGAAATTGGCGCCCTTGGAGTGTAAATGGACTAATATTTATTAATTAAATTTTGTCGCTCCTAGGGCGCCAATATCAAAATTCAAATTTTAAACTTTCTTACCTCCACCACCTCCGGCATTTTGATTGTTAAGATTGCTACCTCCACCATTTGCATTTTGATTATTGAGGTTGCTACCGCCTCCGGATGTGCGTTGATTATTCAAGTTACTGCCACCTCCACGTGCATTTTGGTTGTTGAGGTTGCTGCCTCCTCCGCTTGTCCGTTGGTTATTCAAATTGCTTCCTCCTTTAAAAAAATATAATCAGTGAAAGATTAAAATTAAAAAATTAAATTTGGTTACCAAGGTTACCAAAGAAAAACAAAAAATAATAATAATAATAATAAATTACCTCCTCGAGCATTCTGAATATTGAGGTTGCTTCCACCTCCGCTGGTCTTTTGATTATTCAAATTACTGCCACCACCTGAAGCGTGTTGTGAGTTAATGTTGTTGCCTCCTGAGCCTCCAGGGAAATCATATTTGTTTCCGGATCTTTGATTCCATCCGAGATCCCAATTGCTTTGACTTTCTTTAGCAGCATTATTATTCCTGTAGACAGTTGATGCACCAGCTCCAGCGCCACCGCCACCTCCACCTCCACCAGTTCGGGGTTTGATGGTTGGGCGAGGCGTGGGTCTTCTTCCGGAGTCAGGGTCAGCACCATGTTTGGTATTACCACGGTAGGCGAGGGCAGAAGCTTGAGCCTCCGTAGTGGGGCTTGATCCACCTCCACTGTGATCACCGGATGAACTGGATCCACCACCAACTGCTCTGGTACCATTAGTGTGACCTGTGTCTGGAATAATCTCCTTGATGTTCACGGGCTTGCTATCTTCATTTCTACCGAGGGAATCGGCATTGGAGTTTGATGCAACTTGGTCGTCACTGGTGACGGGGAGGACGCTGTTGGGTCCTCGAGATCCTAAGGGGAAGGATTTTTTGGTGACGCTCTTGGGTGGTGCAACTCGTCGTTTTCCATGAACGTTTGAGACGACCACTTTGATGAAGTTGCCAGAGTCATCCATATCGGGATTTCCATTCTTTCCACTTCCACCGCTAGAGTGCGCCTCTCCAGTATGTTCATCCAGAGTGGCGACAGTCTCACGTTTCCCCTCCTTGGTAACATGGACGATTTGGACGGGTCCATAGTATTTGTAGACTTGGGAGCCATCTCGTGGTTTTTCAGCAACAGCATGTCCATCATTCATCAGGATTTCATAGCGTTCCTTCCCTAAGGCGGCCTCATTCTGTTGTGCTTGTTCAGACTCAACCTTCTTGTTGGTTGCAGCCTTCTTGGCTCCTTGACCGATAATGATGGGTTGAGAGATGAGACGGGAACCACCATTTTTCTTCATTATGTAGATTTTTTCTTGTCCAGTGGCATCCACCTCGTCATTGAGATTACCATCGATGGGTTTTGACAAGGGAAGACTGGCGTCTCCACCATCCGTCCAACTTCCATGGATTTCTGCAGCCTCATCCTCCTCATCCCCTGTCTCCGTTAGGCGGGGTGAGAGTGGACTTCCTGCGATAGTTGTAGAGTATTTCCATGGTTTGGCCAAGAGAGGGCGTACTTTCTCATCATAGCGGTTGCTGCCATCTGATGGGGAGACGACATCATTACTATTCACTTCACTGGGGTATGGAACGGCGGGAATGGCTTTCTTGACCTTCTTTTTGACCTTTCTTGTTTTAGGCGTGGCGGGGTCAGTGGAGTTGGCAGCAGCGGGATTCGCTTCTTCAACCTCAACTTCTTCAATCACCTCCGCTGGGATACCACCAAGAGATCTGGTTCTTGGTTTGGAAGAAGCCGCACTTCCTCCACCCATGCTTCGACTACCGGATGTGGCACCAAAGTTGGGTAAACGGACTGCTGACATACTACGACTTCCCTTTTTAGCTGAGCTCAAACTTCTTGCTTTATTACCAACACTTCTAGCTGCTGTTCCCGCACTTTTACCCTTACCACCTAGACTTCTACTACCAGGACTTGCTCCGAAATTTGGTAAAGATGCTCCACCTCCAGCACTTCTACTTCCGGGACCTGGGTTTAAAACATTTTAATTCAATTAATTACCAAAACCCAAAAGTGACTTTGTATAAAAAAAAGTGGCATTTCATTTTTCAAATTATTATAGTTTCTTTTTTAAGTTATGAAAAATACCAGCGATAATGTCTGCAGGTCCGACGGGACCTTCTTCTTCTTCTCCTTCATTGCCTGGTACTTTGTAAACTGGGTCTTGTGGTCGGGCAACACTTGGATCAGCTGCTGCATTTTCCTCTTCTCGCATCTCTTCAGCTGCCGCTTTTTCCTCAGGGTCGAGTAATTCTAAAAACAAAAATAAAAAATAAAAAATCATTTTTTATTTTTACCACATTTTTCATGGTAAAAAATGTTAGTCTTGTTTTGACTTTGGTTGTAAATCATTTTTATCCGTCCTTTTAAATTATTATGGGGCAATATAATTTTGAAAAAAAAATTATCTTGACTGTTTTTTATTAATAACCTTAACCTGCTGAAACATTATTGGTAATTTAATTTTCAACAGGTAGAGTTTGGTAACTTTTTTAGGAAATTTAAATAGGAAAGACTAGGAGGGAAATGTATTTTTTATGAATTCAAAAGATCATATGAATAAAAATCTTACCATCACCATCTTCATCACCATCTGGAACGGGCAGAGCTTCCTCCTCTCGTGCTTTACCTGTACCAGTTGCAGTTGCCATGGCGTGAACTGTGGAATATTCACCGCCCATGGTTCCCAATTCTCCCAAAAATGGTTCATTGGGTTTGGTCTCATTTCCAGTGGGTTCTCCGATAAAGGTTTGACTGTGAGCGAGGGCAGTGTTGTAATTAGTTTTGGTTTGAGATGAAGCCAAACCATTGACCGGTCCGGCTTTAGCCTGACTCTCAGCCTTGACGGATCCCTTTGAGATAAAGTTTTGAAGATGAGGTGACCATTTGTGCTGTCTCCTCAACTGTTCTTGATATGGGTAGAAAATGGGATGGAAGTCATAGCCAAAGTTGTTAACTCCTGGATAGTAGTCATAAGCTCCTTTCACGGCCCCTCCATTTGGATCCGTTTCACAAGCTTGTGCTTCAAAGTTAAAAACGGTACCAGCTGGGAGACATCTAGCGACTTCCCCCATTCCACCAGTACATTGAATGTAGGTGTACGGACTGGACTTATCAACAAAGAATCCATCCTTCTCGCACACTGGAAAAAGGAAAAATAACCATAGAAAAAACCACATGCTTTTTAGTCTCTCTATTTTTTTTATACATTTTTTCAGGTCAAAATTTGGGCTTTTTTTGCTCACATTCGCAGTTGGATTTAGAAATTGCTCTACATTCTCTTTCCAGTGTGTCAAAATTCATTTCCGTCGGACATGATGTGGAACTGATTGGAGGTTCTCCCTCAATACCTTTAAAATTGGAAAATTACAAGGTCAAAGGTCAAACGTCAATGTTTCCAATAAAGTTTGGTTACCATGGCAACGGTAACCATGCAATTTGTTTTTGTTTTTTGCTTTGTTTATTTTAAATTTTAAATTTACCGCACTGATGATATCTATGGCAGTCATTGGTATCCGAATACAGACCAATTCCAGGGCAAATAAAAACTTGTTGTTTTCCTGTTTAAAAAAAGTAGTCTTTTTTCAATTTTCAATGCTCTCAAATCCAGTGAGGCGCCAAATTTAAAAGTAAATCACATTTTAAATACAAGTAATATGAATGCATGTATTTATTTATTGGTAGTTGACCTGCGTCAGAATGGTCGGAGGAATTTGTAGACTAAAATGTGTAATTTTTGTTTTATCAAAAATTACCAAAAAAAAAAACACAAGAAAAATTCACACCAATAATTTAATTTTGTTTTCACATGAGAATTTTGTTGTTTAAAATGAGCACAAATGAACACTTTTGATTTTGGATCAAGTAGCATAACTTGTAATTTGTAGAAGGATTATTCGGAATATTTAAAGTACTGACCTCGACTAACAATTTGTCGAAAAATAGTAGGAAAAATATGACATTAAATACGAGGAGCATTATTTGCCTAGATGTTGTGTGAATTTCGCTCCCTGGAATTTTAGGGGGCGGTGTTAACTTAATTATAAATTAACTAATTAAACAAAACTAAGTAAAGTGGTGGACTTATTGTGACGAGACATATGGGCAGGCTTTCCGCTGTCCACACTTGTCCACTGACGTCACAAAACTACTCTCTGTCCTCTGCCCTTGCTGAACTGAACAATGGAGGAGGATGATTGATTGATGATGATGATGATGATGACTTGTTTACTGATGAGTGATGACGAGGAAAAAAAAGAGGTTTTAGAAAAATCCGGATATTTTTATGTAATTTTGGAAAAGCCTGTGTCGTCCCCCCTCTCTATACCAAATTATATAAAATATAATTTAGTATAGGAATATGAATATATTAAAAAAATGTTAATGGTGATTTCCCTATGTTATGTTATGTCATGCCCTTCGAGCCTGTGTTGCTTGCTGGTGGAGGAGAAGACAGAACAATGAAGCCATGAAGAATCATTAAGTTTTAATAGCCTTAATTATTGAGACATTGTGTCATGTGTCAAGTCTTAATGGACTTTTTCCCAGTTCTAACAGCCAACTCAAGTCAACATGATGCTCTCAACATGACATTTTTTCAACATGAAGGCCGCCTACAACCATCAACGGCAACATATAAAGGAAAATATATTACTCTGACACTCACATTATGTCCCTTTTTATTTATTTCCATCCAACATCACACATCAGCAACTCACTCTTGTCTTTCATCGGGAACAAAATGTTTCACGATATCAAAGATGGATTCATCGAGTTAAAACTTTGTATGACATGCCCAACCACAAGCACAAGCAGAGACACAGGCAGAGGCACACAATAAAGCGGACATAGTTTAACCACAGTGGACAAAATCAAACAAAGCAAAAGATGACTGATGAAAAAGACCATTAAATTAGTAAATTGGACACTTAAAATTCCTTTATTGCCTTTTTTTTTCTTTCAAAAAGTATTATTGTTGAATGGAAAAAAGACATTCAATGTAAAATATTTATTCCTACATATTTTACTGTTTTTTTGTACTTGTATCCTTTCTCACAGACTCAAAGTCTTTGTTTCTCTGTATTTTTTCCTCCGACTTTGACTTTTACATTTCTCTCGACTCTCGAGTCTCGATTTTTGGTGTTACTTTGTTTGACTGTTTGTTGTTTGTTGTTCCAGCTTCGGTTCAAAATTTGGCTTGTTTTTACTACTGGTCACGTGACTGGATCCATCATGAGATCTTGGCCTTGACTTTGAACTTGGCTTTGATTTTTAAGTGCATATTTTCACTTTTAATAGACTTATAAGTAAAATAAAAGTTTAGTACACGTGATGTTGACTTGCAGTTTGTGTATGTACTATCTGTATGGTTTTGGCTGAGTTCATAAAGAATCGTGACATCGGTCTACATTTTCAATTGATCTCTCTGGAATATGGAATCTGGACCTCGTTGGATACTGGATGCTAATTTCTAATTGTTAATTTGAACCATAAAACAGAGAGAGTTTTCTTCAGACGGTGTGTAATGTATTTTCAGCTCCACATCAGACAGCATGAAAGCGTGCTCACACAACACACAACACGCGAGATGATTTAACTCTTACGTCTGATTGTATAATTCCTTTCTTTCGGGGAATTCTATTGAAACTTGAAAGTGTCTTTGAAATCACCTGGAATCTGGATAACTAACTAACTGTTATCCAGCCTTAAGGGGTGACCTGAACAAAAAACAAATTTCGGAAACCGGGCCAAATTTATGTACCCAGTGTATCTTGAATGGAGAGTTCTACCCCATTTTTAGAAGACGAGAGATTGTTTTTTGAATTGCCTAATTTCTCGATGTAAAAATTGGACGAGAAGGCGCAAAAGAGCTCAGCTATGAGTTGTGGTCATAAAAAATATAGCATAAATTTGTGTATATTGGAGATTTATGTAAATTGTAAATAGAACTTCTACTTCTAACATAAAAATCATAAATGTACATAAATATGTAGTGTTAATTCCATATCAAGCAGTCCACTCGGAGGATTCTCTGAAAATAAATGAAACCATATGACGAAATGTTTTTAAGATACAGTAGAATCAAGTTCATAAAATTGTATGCATACGGTTGAAAAAATAAATATTTCACATCTCTATTGACTCTTGACGTAAAGAAAACCGTAGAGAGTTCAAAATGAATAAACTCTGCCGTCCTTGTGTATAACCGCGATGTTTGCCCGATTTCAGATTTCACACAATTTTTTTGCTGTAAATATTTACAGAGTGCAATTAGCTAATTGTTGATTGTTTTAGTCATACCTCATACCAAATTCCATCTGCATTTCATGTAATTAATAGTGAGGAGTGAGGAGAATTCAGTCGGAGTTTTTACATGGGCAGAAAATTCATAATCACAATTCTGCATATCTGACAGCGGATTTAATGGTACGTCTTCACACAAAATACATAGCTTTTACATAGCTTTTATTGTTTAAATACCTCTGGGTTCAAATTAATTTAGCGTCTAATAATTTAGTCCTGTTTCTCTTTATTCTGTCCCTTTAGATCTTTACATTGTGATAAAATTAACGCGATGAATAATCAAGTAATGAATTCGTCGTGTACATTACAAATTGCAATCAAGAACTTGTACTGTTACACCTGCTCTCAATTTTATGACGAGGAGACTTTCAAGTTACATCATCATATCTATGCCAAAAACAGTGATTCTCAAGATAATAATGATGCTGATGCTGATGTCAAAATTGAATCGATAACAGACCAAGAGCAATCAGATTATGAAAATAAGGTATCAATTAAAAATGATTGTGATGATGTGTCATCAGCACCAGCACCAAAACAACATCAAAGGTTAGTTTTGTCAAGTTAAAATTTAAATTATTAGACGAGCTGAATAGAAGAAGAAACAATCATAATAATTACAATTTTTGTTCTTTTATGCATGTACGGATACTTTTTTTATGTTTTACCCTAAATATATAAGTGATGAGAAAATAATATTATGGAAAAAGTAAATAATTTAGTTGAAATATGTTATGCAATTTTATTTTGTAGGTCTCGTGTGGAAAGGAAAACCGTCGTCAAACCACTAAAACTTTCAATGTATCGTGATTATCTACATTGTTGCAAATGCTATGTAAATTTCTCCTTTTTTTTCTGTCATTTTTACTTTTTACTTTTTGTATAAAATTATTTATGCTTCATAAAAATTATTTTTTTTATTTATATTTTATTTTGATGACATATTTTGTTTTTCTCTTTCAGGACACTTTTTATAATTTTCCCCAATTGACTGCACATTTTCACAGCTGTAAAATCCTAGCTTCAACAAATTTTACATTCACGGATTTTGTGTGGAGGAGAAGTGAAAAGATTTCAAAGTCAACTTTAACATCATCAGATGAACTAGACAATTATGAAAATCAAAATGAAATTGATAATGATAATGATAATAATAATTCTTTTGGTACAATAATTATTGGAAATTCATTAAGATGGAAAAGTGCTAATGAAATTGAAAGTAAAATAGAAAATGGTATTCCTAATCTGGATTTAGTACTAAAACAACAAGAAGAAGAACAGGAAAGAGAACCGCGAGAGTTAATTCTTATAAATTCTGCGTCTCCATCTTCATCAGATATACAAGAAAATTATTATGACGATCCATTGATTTCATCTTCAGAAAACAATAGTGACGATAATAATGATAATGATGAAATATTTGAACCTCCTTCTCCAGCATCATCTCATCAATCATCATCATCTTCTTGTTCAGTCGTCTCAATTTCATCAAATGATTCTGAGACTGTAAAAAAGAAAAAGAGTACAAAAAATAAAAAAAGTACAAAAATAAAACAGACACCCACACCCAGAAAACGACGACCACCACCACAACAACAACAACAACAACAACAAACTCCAGAAGGAGAACAGACTCAACAACCTTTAGTCAAAAAACCAGTTGAAAAGACTTTTTTATGTACTTATTGTCCTAAAATTTATGCTACTCGTCCTAAACTTCAGTATCACATCAATTCTCATGAGGGAATCAAACCATTTAAATGTACATATGAAGATTGTGATCGTAGTTTCCATGGGAGAAAAAATTTATATCGTCATCTGGCAGTTCATAAGAAAAATTTAGCCAAAGATAAAGACAAAGACAAAGTCAAAAGTAAATTAAATCAAGAAAAAAATCCTTCTCTCATTGATGCCAAAAAAATCTACCATTGTACAGAGGAAAGTTGTGGTAAAGTTTTTAAGAACTCGAAGGGATTGAGACAACACCAAGAGTCCCATTTACCCAAAACAATTTTATGTCCTGTACCTGAATGTGGACGGTTCTTTTCTACACAAAAGAGAATTGATATTCATCATTCATCTTTTCATCTGAAGGACAGGAAGCATATGTGTGAAATATGCGGGGTAAAAACTAAAAAATCATATTATAGTTTTTATTTTAATGCATGATATTTTTTATTTGAAAAATTATGCTGAGGAACGAATATTGAGAATAATTTTGTTTTTTATTTATCTTTCCAGGCTTCATTTTATCAACATTTTAGCATGGTCCTTCATAAACGCTGTCACCAGCAAATAAAAAATTTTGTCTGTCACATTTGTGCAAAGGTATTATAACTTATAAATTACATAAGCAAAAAAGAAGTTGGATAGGAATATAATTTTTTGATATTTTTGATACTTTTAAAGTATTATGAAGTTCAGTATGTTCATTTATAAATAATCATTTAATTAAATTTCTGCAGCAATTCACTCAGCCCACCATACTAAAGCGGCATTTATGGGTTCATAGCGGAACCAAAAATTATGAATGTAGAGAAGGGTGTGATAGGAAATTTAGAACGAGTGGACAAAGAAAACGACATGAACAAACTCACACTAAATTTCATCCTTACAAGTAAAATATGAATCTTAGTCTTTTTTAAAATGAACCATGTAATAATAATTAATACCTACTTCATTTCTTATCACCCTTGTGTTGATATTTTAATAATAATCATGTCCCTTTGTATTCTTAGGTGTGCCTTTTGTGATGACCGATTTTTAGACAACAGACAGCTCAAAAAACATGTTAATCAGCATATGGGAGAATATGACTTTGATTTAAATATACCATCAACATATCAAGGGCAAATTTAACATCTAAAATTGGAGACTGAATACTGAATGTTTTGAATATTTTATGTCTTTTACGTGATGGTAAAACCAAAAATCAAAACTAATAAAGAATTCATATTATTTTATTTTTTATTAGCAAAAACATGGAGAAAATTATATTCTTTGAAAAATACAACTACGCCAAAATTGTTACGAATGCTACAAAAATCTTGAAAGTACAAATACAAAATTGCTGTGAAGTTGTTTTGTCATTTATTTAGATTTTGGATCATTATATATTTGACCTAGTTTATAAACTGTAATTTGTCATTTATAATTTGTCATTTACGGTGGGCAAACAAGCATTTTGACTTTTGACAAAGCGCAAAGCATGAATTTTTGTTACAGGACAAATATTTTACGGTAAAATGGATAACATTGTGTGTATTGTGTGTAATGTGTAATGTATCAAATCAAAGATAACGGAGCTTTTTTCTCTCTCTCCAGGCTCGTCTACATTTTCCTTACTGTGCTTTGTCCTACTTTCACTTGGATTGAGTTTATGGATTCTGGATCATGTGTGTAGTGTGTATTTGGCTATTGAACTGAATGTTGTCTCTGTATTTACTTTCGTACTTAGGTAGCACATATTTTCTCATGCTCCCGTAAATCCATTTCTACGACTTACTTTGAATTTTACCGTTCATCGTTCATTCACAAAAGGGGTAATTAACGGGAAAAATCTGTTGGTTGTTACTCATTTTACTCGTTCATTTTATGTAGGTTCTCATTCTCCCTAGATTCTAGATAAGAACAGTTTCAGAGTGATTTGATTTAGTTTTCTTCCGACTGTCCTGCAGTTAGTTGAGTTGAGTTGCAGAGATCAAGAGCATCACAAAGAAAATATAGTCACAAATCACATAGGAAAATTGAAAATATCATCATGTGGAAACTTGTTAAAATATCCCTGTTTTCAGTCGGATTTCTTTTGGTACTGAGACATTTAAAATTTAAAATCAATTAAATTTGTATATTCTTGTTTTGGTATTTTTGACTCCCGATTCTAGATTCTTGATAATTGCAAGAGATTTTAAACAGATGCCTTAAAATATCTTTGATTTGTTTTAAATTTGTGCATATAGGTTCTTTCAAATAGAATTTCAAGAATCAATGGATCGCCAATGGACTCAGACTCGCATTTGGAAATGGAAATGGAAGTGGATGCAGAATCTCCTGAAGAAAATTTAAATCCTATTGAAGTTTCAGGTGACCATGAAAAATTGGAGGAGACCTCTATGAATGTGAATGGGACAAGAGGAAATATGACGGCGGAAAATAAGCAGCTGTGGAATTTCTTACCCAGTCTCTTTCCATCAATTAGCAATCTCTGGGCTAGCCCTACGCCGCAGACTGTAGTCGTCCCGTTGCCCCCATTTCCACCTCCCATCATTTTCCTGTAAGTTGACCTTAAATTATCTTCTGTTGTTCCTCTTTTGTTCGTTTTTTGGCTTTGATTCTAAAGTCGGAACTGGAATAAAATTGTGTGATTGTTTTCTTTGTAGGAATCTTCCACCTTCTCCATCAGCACCCAGTTCAGAAGGGACAACTACAACTACAACTACTACCACAACCACACCTGTACCTACGGAAACAACTACAACAACAACAACAACCACAACAACCGTAGCACCACCAACAAATACAACAGCAGCTCCTCCTCCAGTCCCTAGATGTGGATGCACGGCTACTCAAGCTGGTGCCCCCGAGAACTCGACCTGTGAAAGAACGGATGGTACTACTAATGTTTGTGATAACAGAACCCTTTGTACCTACAGAGGAAGATCAGGAACATCAGACTTTACCATTCAACTCCTCACTTTCTTCTGTACCGGTCAACCCAATGACTTTTGTGCCATCACAATCAAAACCTCAAATCCAGATTTCTTTGGGGACTCGAGACAAGGTGTGTGTGTTGGAACTACAGGGTGTCAAGTGAACACAACCACTAGTAACATCGGCTCTGTTTCTATCAGTATCAATACTCTGGTCATTGGAACTTGTCGACCAACTTAACTGAAATAACCAAGTTGAGTGGAATGACAAATGATAGAAAGAGAGAGTCAGCAATATGCACATTAAAATCATCCTTTTCAATATTTATTTATTTATTTATGTTTATTTATTTATATTCGTCCTAATTTACACAAATCAAAAATCAATCAGCGATTCCAATAATAAAATATACTCAGAAATATTTACACAACAAGACTATTTTTATGTAGAACCAGAATTTCAATGGATTTTGTTGTGAATTGTTTAAATGTGTGTTCCCATTCATTTTGCATCTATTCTAATTTTTACGAGTCGGAGAGAGTGAAAGCATCAGGTGTTCTCTTCAGATCACTTGAGCGAAAAATATTTTCTCTGCACTCTGCATGATTTTGTCTCTTTGAAATATAGCAACATTATTTTTATTCATTTATTTATATTTTGCATGAACACAATTAACAATCAGCACACACTTCATAAAACCTGTGGACGAAGAAAGTATATTTTTAACTGACATGTTCCTTTCCATAACGCACTATTGTAGCCAAAGTACAATAAATATAATATGTGAACTATAGTCTATAGTCTACATGTATAGACAATAGACATGAGCAGAAACTGAAGAAACTTTTTACTTTTCCCTTTCCACTAAAATGGTTATTATTAGTTCAAAAGCTCAACCCTCTCGTATTCTACATTTGGAGAAAACTATCACCAATTTCAATTTCAATAGCCCATGGGCATCAATGAGCCAAAAAAAATGTATAATAAATAAAGCAAATTATGCACCAAATTGATGAAAAATAAAAAAATATAGAAAAATGGCAAAAATGACGGTGAAAAAGTGCAAAACCTTAGCCGAGTAGCCGATCTTCCTGTGGGATTTTCCCGTTATTGAACCCGCATCCTCCAATAATTTGTGGATGGCGAGTCATGGCGTTGGAAGAGTAAGACAGGATTATGCATTTTTATAGCTACTTTTGATTCCAGAGCCTAAAGGCTCAAGGCGATTTAAAATGGTCATAAAGTGAGGATTTTTAGGGATCGGCTCTCCCAGCCGGCCCCTATTGTTCTCCGTGAAATGTCCGTACGTATGTGTGTATCCCTTGATTCGATCGAAAAATCGGCCGGATTAAGCGATTATTGCAAAATAAGCCCGATTTGGAACAGTTTGGGGTGGCAAAATGCTCTATTTTGTTTTTTGGCCTTTTTGGGGTCACAAAATGGCTTCAATATAAGGCAAAAAGTGAACAGTTTGAGCTAACTTTAGCTCTTATTTTGGCGTGATAAATCATTTGTCGGCCTAGGCTGTAACAAATCAGTCTATTTTGGAACAGTAGACCAC
>JAQGBH010003333.1:0-20241 GCA_034698265.1 Sminthurinus aureus | reverse complement strand
ATGTCGGAATGTTGATCTGTTTTTGGTGAAGTGCTCAATGTTGAAATGTTTCTCTGTTGAATTGTTTCTTTGTTGAAATGTACAATGTTGATTTGTTGTGTGTTGAAAAGCTCATTGTTGAAATGATCAATGTTGAACTGGTCAATGTTGAAATGCTGATTGTTGAAATGATCATTGGTGAAATTTTGAAATTGTTGAAATGTTTTTGTTGAAGGTGTACAAATTCGAAATTTTGGAGCGTACTGGTGGAATTAAAATTTTGCAAAAGACCAGAGAAGCCTTGCCTATTACGGCTATTACAGCTATTTTCAATTGATTACAATGACAACATACATTTTTATATATAAAAAGATCAAATTATCTACTTCACTACAAGTGAGTCTGGGGAAAGGACAATTTTCAAGTGGCGTTGAAATGATAAATTTAATACGCTGGCAGCTGTACACTGTAAAACGAGCTTTTTTGCTATTTTTCTATTTTTTCGTAATTTCAATTTCTCTTGCTTATTCAAATACAAACGTTTGATATTGTGTATTGTGTGAAGTTTGAGAAAAGGATGCAGTATTTCTGGATTCTGGATTCTGGATATTCCCATTTTCCGTGCAAGTGATCTGTGTGTAGTGTATAGTGTGTATCAAATTTCAGAAAGATTGGAGTCTTGTGTTGTCTCAAGAGTCTCTCTCTCTCTCTTGGTAATGGATTAATCAATTAATGATCAAGTATTTTTTTGTTCTTTTGTGGTGTAAAAAATTAGCAGCTGAAGATTCCGCCGCCTGCAATACAAACAAACAATACACAATACATGAGATATTTTACTTTCACTTTGCCGTTGCACTCCGTTTAATTCATTTTCATCCACTCCACTGATATTTCATTCCATATTCCATTACAAAGATTGAGTTCAAACTCTGGCGTAGAAAGTAAAATGGAATTCCCAATGAAATTAAATGATTCATTGGTTTTCAATTTCAACTGTTCAATGTTCAATGTTCAAAGTTCACTCTTTGCTATTTGCTCTTTGCTCTTTCACACGGATTGGATTTTATGATATTTGGATACATGAAACATAAAATAGAGTTGTAATCTGTTTGTGTAATTGAAAAGCGGGTGTAAAAACTTTTGGTTTGATTATTGATTATTTCACATTTCTGGATTCCCAACTCTGCTGTGCATTCTGGATGAAACATAATCTCTAATTTCTAGTGTAATTCTTTGTCATCATTATTTTCAGTTTAATTACACCTCGCACTTTTTGTACTTTTTATAAAACTTGCAGATACTTTTTCTCGTTCGCAAGTCCAAATTCCAGTGTCCAAACTTTAGTTCCAGTTCTAGGCTCAAGATCAAACTCCAAACTCCAAACTCCAAATTCTAAGCTCCAAACCCAACTTTCCTTTTACTAACACCCATAATTTCAATACGGACTAAACACTCAAGACTAAAGACTACTCAATACTCAATAATCCCTGGACACAAGACAGACGACTCAAGGCTCAAGACTCAAGTTGACCTAGAGAACTCTGTACTTACTATTCAATACTCAATACTCAGTACTCAATACACTGGATTTGTAATCCATGGCCAAAAACGGTAAACTCTAAACTCTGCAAAAAGTATTTTGGTATCCCTGATCCAAATCCAAATCTAGATCCAAACTCTTGTACAAGAAAAGTAATAAGGAAAAGAATATAGAATATCCTTCTCTTCCTGTCTGCTCCTTTTCCTTTCCTTCTCCATCTCCAGTTCAGTCATCCATCACATCCATCCACATTTTACATCCGGTGGGAATTCATCCGAAATGTTTAGTCACAAAATCCACAGAACATGGAGCACCGAGTATTGCACTGGCAGTAATGATCATCCACCATCTACCATCATTTACCCATTTCATGTACAATGTACAATGTACAGTGTACAGACTACAGACTACAGACTTTATGAACATAATAAACCCATGAATATGTAGTGTAGAATGTAGAACGTAGGCGGATTATACATGATACAATGAACAAGGAACAAGGAACAAGGACCAAACATGTTTTAACTAAATGAACAAACTGAACATGGAACATGGGCAAAAGAACAGGAAAATGAGAAGAGAGAGCGGGAAAGAGCAAAGTAATATCGCAAGGGTAAAACGTAAAAGTAACTCTAAAGTATTAGTAGATACACACTGGAACTGGAACAAAGTAGACAGTAGACACAAAGAAAGTACAAAAACAAGAAATGGCAAGAAAAAACAAGTAGACTCCAAATCCGAATCCAAATTTCCGCTAAGCACAAACTGTGCAAAATATCATAGGAAAGTAGGAAAATACACACAAGACAAAAAATTCCACATATTGCGAGCAAGCTTTTACATTTACCATTTACCATTTACACAAGTGCACTCGCTCTCTCGCACTCTCTTTTCGTCTTAATCTTTTACTTGTACTTTTACATTCAGGAATGAAAGAGACACAGAGAGAGCGCAAGAGAGCGAATGTTGCTTGTTCCTCTGTTTGGCAATGGAATGGAATGCAATTCAATGTAAAGTAAAGGGTGAATCCGAATGTGAATGAGAATGAGAATGAGGATGGAAGCAAGAGAAAAAAGAGGAAAGGGAAATTGTGGATAGGAGGAAGTAGCGAACAGTGAACAGTGAACAGCGAACAGTGAACAGCGAACGGAGAATGGCAAAAGTAAGAGAGAGAGGAGAATCCAAAGTCCAAATTCAAAACTCCACTCCGTATTTCAACTTGCAGTCCAAGTTGAGACTACTGAGTTGTGAGTGAAACTAGAAACGAGAGTGTAGAAAGTAGAAACGCAGCATCTGCAACTCTTTCACGTACGATAGGGCAATTCTCCTTCAGGTTCTCCTTCTCCTTCTCGCTCTCGTTCTGGGTTCTACGTGTAGTTGGTAGTTGGTATTTCTACATCCTCCCCGAGTCAGCCGACTTGCATTCGCTTCCAGTCTGTGAACGTAAACACAGCAGCAGCAGCAGCACCAAGCACCCAGTACACAAAACACAAAACACAAAACGGAGAACACTTTCTACAACGTACAAGTTTTCCCCACACTTGTTCCTTCTTTGTGTCCTCGTCCTTGTCGTTATCCTTGTTCGTTGGCCTGTTACTAAATTGTATTGGTTCTTGGATTTTCTCATTTCCTCCAAAGTCCAAAGTCCAAACTCCACGTTGACAACGGGCTCATTGCTCCAATTTTCTAAAAAAAATAGGGTGAATAAACTAAAAATTGTCCTCGTTATTTGAACTTTGAGCTATCACCAATCGTCAATCATCAGTTGTCAGTTGTCAATTCAGTTGACCCTTGTTCACAAATAAGTAATTAAATGTATCCAGTGTCCAGTGTTTAAGAGAAAGAATCACAAAATACAAAGATTTTCCAAAGTAGTTCGCCCGGACATGAAAGAAAATAAATTTGACAGAGTTCAAAGAAAATGGAGATTGGAATTTAAATTTTGAATCCCTTTTCCATTGGACATTGGAATTTACAAACTTTAATCTGTCATCTCTTGAGTCTTGAGATATCAGAGCTCAATACTCAATACAAAATCCAGTGAACACTGAATAAACAAGTTTTTCTTTTCATGGGACATTTTGTCTTGAAAACCTGGAAGTGGAATTGAGAGTGAAAGGAGAAGACGGGAACATGTTGATAAAATTCACTGTTAAAAGTTGTGGATTTTGAGCTTTGGACTTGCATCTGAATTCTCCAGAGACTTTTATCACATATGACACGATTCGAGTTTTGACATAAATGTGAATTCTGGGATTTGGGAATTTGGGAATTCTGGAATTGTGACTTTTACTGAGAAACAGGGAGCTCGTGCACGTGAATTGTAAATATTAAATAGTAGATAACAAATAATAAATAATAAAAGGGTGAATTGTAAATACGTAAGAGCAAATAAAAAAAATAGGTAACAAGAAAATCCTTTGATCGTGATACTTGAAACTTGTGACTTGAGACTTGAGAAGACTTGGTGAACTTGAGTATTGAGCATTGAGTATTGTTTACAAACTTCAGTGGAAAAACTAAACAGTACATTGACATTTATGTGAAGAGTGAAAACTTGAGACTTGAAACTTGAATTCGACAAAAGAAGACAAAACAAAGGAGAAAGAATTTTATTATTGAAAACTGGAAAACATCAAACACAAGATAAATATTAAATATTTGAAACATTTCATATTTATTCAATTTCAAGTCCATTACATTGATCATCCATCAAAAATCAAAAATCACCGATTATCAAAGGAAATTCTACATTCTACATTCTAGATTTTCGATTTTAGATTCAGTTCCAAATTCGGGGATCAGATTTCTACGAATACTTGGTTTTTGGGACTATATTTACAACCGAAAATGCACCTGTATTTGTTTTGATGGAAAATGTTTTTGCAGTCCCTAGAATCTAGAATCTAGAATCTAGAAATTGAACCAGGACGATTGAATTCCACTTTGACTGTAATAAAACAAATGAAGCAAAGATGACAAAGAAAATCCAAGAATCAGAAAAACTGTTGGAAAAATTTAAAAACCAAAAATATTTACATGAGTGAAGAATTTGAACGCCGTTTGATAATTTTGTACATGTTTTTCGCGCCTGAGTTTCGAAGTTATTTTTAGCATCTCAATTAATAAAAATCCAGTTCAATTCCAATTTTAATGCTAATTCGTTGGATAAATTTGTATAGTGAAAAAATCCCTGAAAAATACTCTCTCCGTTGCCAAGGAATCGCATTAATAAAACAAGCAAAAATATTTGACATTTACCTTGACTGTTTATTTTTGTTTATTACAGTTTCTAGTTTTTAAGAGGTTTGTGGTTTTTGGTGTGGTTCTCATCTCTCATTTCATCTCATATCAACTTTACGTTCATTAACAAGTTTGTCATTTGTTTGGTGCATTGTGCTACATAATATATAATATATACAATCTACAATCGACATTTGTACAGTGACACTGATGTAACACAATGATAATGATAATTATGATGAAAATACAAAATACAAAATACATGATAAACTCTAAACTCGGAATTCCCTTTACACATTTTATCTCGTGTCTGTAGTTTGGAGTTTGTATTAGATGCAAAAGAGAAGGAGCGACAAGGAAAATGTCAAGTCAAACCAAACAAGTGAAAATACCAGATACTAGACTCTAGATTCTAGATACTGGAAACGCCAACCACAGGAGAAACCCAAAAGAGAAGAAAGAGGCTCATAAAACATAAACAGGCAGATAAAACTCTGTTTTGTTACAACATACTTTGTGTCCTCTCTTCTGTACAACGTTCAATATAATAAATTCAGGTAGTGTTCGTACTTCGAGCCTGGAGCCTGGAGCTTTGAGCTTGGAGATACAAAAACGTAGAGTCAACTTTTAATTTTATTACAGTGTGTCATCCGTCATCACCGTCAAAACTCAACAAGAACAACTAGAACTAAAACTAGATGAAAATGAAAACTACTATGACTTTGGCTTTGGCTTTGGCTCTTGATGAATTTTCTATTCCGTTCCCTCTCATTTAGAATCAATTGAACAAGAGGGAAAAGAGAAGAGCACCAAGTGTTGTGTGTTCAAGTGAATGAGTTTGTGTGGTCTGGTGTAGTGTGTAGTGTGTAGTGTGTAGCGTGTTGTGGTGTGGTCTGAAGGCTCAAAAGAGAGGAGAACAAACAAGTCGGTAAAATAACAGAGGAGAAGAAAGAGCACCCTGACTCTCATTTCGATGTGGATGTCTGTGTTCTGTTTGGAACTGTTTGGAGCTGAATGAATTGACTGACTGACTCTTTGAAAACCACTTAATTATATTTAAACATTTGTCTCCCCATTCTCCATCAAACCAACCAAAAACTATTAGAAACTCTCAACTGTGGTAAATTCCAAATTCTCTATTCTCCCTTTTCTCCACATTTCAATTTTCAATACCTCGACGTAGTATACTCAATATTCAAACATTTACATAACACGAGGATCTGAGTTGGTGTGAAAATTAACAAGTGCATTACACTCTATAAAAAACATATATTATACCATAGTGGAAAATTTCATTTAGTTTTCATATCGATACCGATATTTTTGTGTACACTGTGCAGCTTACAACCTACAACCTACAACCTACACAAAACACAAAATACACTTACATTTTTGTATGCTCATTGACCAGGAGGATTGAGAACTGCATGCAAAAAATAGCAAAGGTTTGAACAGTACAGAGAAGATAATTGGTCACTGGACATTTTCAATTTTCAACTATTTACCTATTTATGTACAATGTACAATGTACAAGCTCTAGGTTCTAATGTCTAGTGTCTAGTGGCTAGTTTGTAGTGTACACAAAATATTACAAGTTTATGACTCACAATTTGAGAATCGGCTGTCCGTTGTCCATCGTCTCAATTCTCCGTAAATCATAAAAATCTTACGCTTGAACTACAAAGAAAAGTCACGGAAATTCATGTTGGTGCGGTGTCTCAGTGTCAAAAGTCAAAAGCCAAAAGTGATAACGTGTAGAGTGTAGACTTAATATTTTTAGTTGTATTCCAAGAATCTGTGTGGAATCTGTGTACATTTTGCAGTGTACATGAATTTTAGAGAAAAGAGACAAAAAGAAGAAAAAATCAACAACTGTTCAGATCTAATCCAATCCAAAGAACGCAAAGTAACCTTATTAAATACATTAAGAGTTAAAAAGAAGCAGACAACATACGACACACGACAAGAAAAGGCGAGACAAGAGAAGACAACAAGAAAGACAGAAAGGTAGGACCAAGAAAAAGTAGAACAGGAAATTCAAATTTAAAATTGAATAAAGTATCGAGAATCGAGAATTGAGAATCGAGGAAGCAGACAAAAACTTGAGACTACATTTTTGATTCTAGATTCTAGATTCTAGATTCTAGATTCTAGACTCAAAATAGAGACACGTTCTATATTACAAACTTCAAAATATCAAACTTGATGGTTTAGCCCATTTGGTATTGGCAAAACGAGACCAACTTTTCTTTAAACAATGATTTCAGCGCTATATTTCATAAACGGCGTCGAATTCCAGCAGAAAAAACAATTCTAACAAGTAATTTGATGTAAAACTTTTTCCTTCTATAAAAATTCCTCTAATCTCGCACCAGTTTCATATTCTAATTTTAACGGCGTTACATGATCTGTCATTGATAACTGATATTGTGTAAAATATCCTCACGTGTTAACATTCATATAAACTACAACAACTGATAAAATGGATATCAAAATTTGAAACTAGGTTAATCCGCGGATTAAAAGTTTTGGATTATTCTGTTCATTTTCTGTCTATTTATTCATTCACCTTATTCAAGATTCAAGATTCACGATACAAGATTCAAGTTGATTACGTGTTACATTATATCACAAAAGCATCTACTTTCTACTTGTAAATTCAATTCATAAACTTGCAAATTCTGTTATCTATCCACATCAACGTAACAATAAAGTTGACAGTGAAGAGTGAAGAGTGAACAGCGGATGAAACTTTGTTGAGTGAAAGTTTACTAATACGGCTAATCTTGATAAACAAAACAAAACAAAGTGAGCTGGATTAAAATGTTGCTTATTTGTACTTGTATTTGTGACAGCAAGTGAAGTGGGAAGTGGGATCTTTAATTTCCTCCAAGGCTGGACCTTCAGCAACTCACTATGTACTCTGTCCTCTGTATGTAATTGATTATTATAATAATGAATTGAAATAAACTAGTTCGCCAGCTACGTCTCACCTTGCCCCGTCACCCGTCCATTTTGAATTTTGAAATTTAAAATTTAAAAGTGAAAATGGATCCTTGATGAAAACCTATCTAGGTAAGTTGAATTCCTCTTTTCTCATTCAATTAATTGCATAAAACGGTACATTTTGGATTTTAGAGTTAGTCTGTTAAGTAGTTTATCCACAGGGTAATTAATAATTACATTTCAGATTTCAGATTTCAGAAATCCTTGCAAATTCTTCCTATGCATTGTGAATTGTGAATGTCATAATAATAAAAATAATCTTATAATGTAACATGTTTTTAAACGAGTTGTCAGCTCATAAACATGATCAGCCGCTTGGTCATTTGCTTGTTGCTCTTCCGTTTCTTCTTTCTTGTTTCTTGATTTTTGATGCTTGATCCATGAGAGGGAAAAAGGAAGGGGGAAAAGTTGACTCTAATTAGAATACAGAATTAGTAATTTGTAATTTGTAATTACCCTTGTGAAATTAGCAATTTAAATTCCGTTCCAAAGTTCCGCTCGGAAACCTCAACTCCAACTCTATTAAGACCCAGAGTTTCAGTTCCAGTTCCATTTTCGGCTCCAGTCTCGAGTCTCGAGTCTCGATTCTCGAATCTCGAATCTCGAATCTACATTGAATTTCCCTGGAATTTCAATTTCATAACCAACTTCAAGTTGAAGAGCACGTCGGAAAAAGGGTAAACTGCAAACCAACCAAACCAAACCAACATCAACGTGAAATACGTTCTTTTGCTTTGCATTCATGCTCATGTATTTTGCATTTTGTAAATGTGTAAAGACTTTATTTATAAAATTTTCTCAGGACTCTCAGACTCTTTTAAGAAACTTTTCATAATTTCATAATGTGGGCTCGGGATTAAATTTGGATGTGAAATTGACTAGGAAAAATGGTCTGTGTTTAGCGTTTAGTGTTTAGTACACTCTCGACTCTGTTTTGCATGCTGTAGAATGTAGAATGACTCGACTTTCCATTCTAATTTTTGTTTTGGATGCAAAACCGAAGCTCGAAAGTCAAGACTCGAAAGTCGAGAGTTGGAAGACGAGAAAAGAGTAGAGCGGAAAAAGTTCTCGGTTCTCCGTAGAGACAATTTCCTTATTTCACACAGCTCATCTCCAGTCTCATCTCGTCTTTTCCAGTTTCCAGTGTCTCCGCTTCCTTTTCCTTTTTTTTGCTCTCTTGCTTTATTCACTCCAAATTTTAAACTTTGCACAACCAAGAAAATGAACACGGAATATAAAATATGAAAATTTAAAAATACCAAATACCAAATTGGCTACAGACTACAGACCAAAGAGTCAAAATTCAAAAGGCAACAGAAAATGTCCAAGGTCAATTTTCTTCATGAAAGTTTGTCTTTTTCAATGCTCTGAATTCTAATTCCAATTTTAATCTCAGATTCATCCAAATTGCAAATGCGAATGACAATGAATTTTCCCTTCAAAACTTTGAATTTTCCTGGAATTTGGAATCTGAGTAATTTTTATTTATCCTCAACTTTTCCTCCATTCTTTGTTTTGTGTTTCCTTTACTTTTTGAACAAAAATAATTATGATGTACATTGTACAGTAGTTGAACACTTATTGATGAACAAAAAGACAAAGTGCTTTGTCTATTGTCTATGTATGATCTAGGAATTTTTTTTTGAAGGTGCTTACGAATAAAATTACTACTTACAAAATCATGATTTTACTGTATATGAAAAATGAAGTGAACACATGAATTTATCAATGAGGAAATGAACGACAAGCTTTTTTGACGGTACAAGTTTAAAATTCAGTTAAAATTTGAAGGTTGGATCTGAAATTGAATACAAGAGAAAGTAATTTTGAGCCATTTCCTCATTCATTTCTGGTCAATGCTTCGTGTTTTGTGTTACATTTTAGATTTATGGAAAATGCATGTACAAGTTGAGAGTGGATTTGGCCAGGAGCAATTGGATTGAATTTGATTTAAATGAATTTTTCATGTCCCGTGCAGGACTGTAAATGGCTAAGGGACTGATAATAACGAGTGGAGATCTCGCCCGTAGAGATAACTGTGTTTTGTTTCATTCTATTCTCTCGTGTGTGGTACTTTGTGAATGTGAACGTGACACGGAAATTGGAAATTAGCCTAGTTGCCTTTCGGCTTTAAATGAATGAGATACCAGAATCCAGAATCTCTATTCTCTCTCTCTCTCGCTACGCGATATGAGATACAAAACAATACAAAACAGATTCACACTGGAAACTGGAACTGGATTTTCTGCTGTACTGTAGTCAAGAGTAAAGAGAGAGTGAAAGTGATAATGCAAACTTGATGCCAATAGAAAATCCAACAGCTAACATGTTGCATGTCCAATGTTCAATGGGAAAAGTCAGAGAGCAGAGATCCGATAATAAAACTAATCTACAAAAGGTTTAATCAGCTCCATTTTCATTCAATCTGATTCAATCTGATTTTCTCCCTATTTTCCAGCCCATTATAAAGCAATAACAATAAATGAATAAATAAATGAATTATAAAGACAATCAAATTAAAGCTGTTCAGTTGACTCGTTACTCTTTGCTCTTTAAATTATTACAAACGGGAGAGGTCAACTGCGAACTGTGATCAACGTGAATATAATGATAAAATGATCAAATTAAACGGTGTAAAAACACCAAAAACCCATTCACATTTCAATCACAAATCCAAAAGCGTATCAGTATCAACGGAGAATTCATCAAGAGTGATAAATAGGAACATGAAAATTGGAGAGCGGATCGTCATTATAATGTACGTTAAGTTTTATTTGTTTTTGTAGGTCAAAGGTCAATTAGATTTTTAATTGGAAAATAATAATTTCTATAAATAATTTCTCGTTTTTAGAATCTAGACTTTTTAAAATACAATTTAGAAACATGATTGTTTCAGCACATTTTGCAAATACCTTGGAACTCGACAGAAATTATAATAATGGGGATTAAACGGATTGGACGTCAAAAGGATTTTTTCAAGTTGGACGCCGTTTGGAATATTTTGCATGCGACGGAACGACATATCACGCAAGATAAAGGTTGGATTGTCGTTGACTTTTTTGTAAATTCTGTATTTTCAATGATTCTTTTTGAATTTTTTGTATAAGAAAATTTCCGAGCGGGCATTCGAATGTGCTCGTCACTTGTGAGAATTAAAGCATTCTGAATTTGCAGGAGCTGATACAAACAATAATGACGACAATGACGATGACGTTGTGATAACGACTGAACTTTAAGATTCAAGCTTCAAAATTCAAGATGAGCTTCATATTTCATATTGGTAAAAAGTACAGAACCGTTGACAGTTGACGCTGCCGTGTAAACAGTAAACGACGACAATGGCTTTGACGTTGGCATTTTGCACAAATTGAAATCCCAGAGAATTTTTACTCCCTTTTGCCGGCTATTTTGAACTGTTTAAACGCGACGCGTAAACAGTAAATAAAAACCCAGACCAAACCAAACCGAAGTGAGAGGAAAGAGAAAAGATTTGACAAAATGAACAAACAACAACGACCAATCGACCAAAAACAAGAGTCAGAAGAACAAAACAAAGTCGGTCTGATTTGACTTGATAATAGGACTAAAAACGCAAGGATAAAGCACAAGACACAAGACAAAACAAAGAAAAGCCAAGCCAAGGCAGACAATTTTCATTGTCTTGATTCTTGATTAAGTTGAAAACTCCCACTTCGCCGTCTTTCCCTCCTTTGTCTTTTTTCACAGTCAAAGTCACAGAGTTTACAGTCAACTCATTCATTTCTTCATTTGTAAAAACTCATTTTGTCTCGAGTCTCAACTCGCTCAATGCTTCAGTCTCTGTGCGTGTAAATTGGGAGACGCGAGACGTTTCCCTTTGTTTACTTTCCTGGATTCGGGATTTGGGATTCAGCTGGTGGTTTTCTTTACAAATTACATGTTTTCCATCTTTTAATTCCGCGGATATAAACACAAAAGGGAACAAAAGGGGTTTTGTGTTTAAAAGAGCGTGATGAAAGTTGAGGGTTGAGTGATGGCTCTTCATTATTTACTGTTGATTGTTGACAGTTGACACTCTGAGATTCTGAGATTCGACGGATGACGTACGTTGCAGACAGTTTCCAGTTTGCAGTTCGTAGTTCGTACTGATGAGAAATAAACCACGATGCTTTTTCTAGTTTATCTATTTACCCAACGGCCAACAGCCACCAGCAGCACGGAGGAGAATTAGAAAATAGGAACAAAGCCAAATGTTTAAAGCTGGAAGCTGGAAACTGGAAAATGTGCTTTTTTATTGGGTACCAGATATTATCTGCGGATATTCAGAGAGCTTGAACCTGAAACTGTGGAAAATCCACAGGGAAATAAAGAGCCAAAAGATTAAGATTCAAAATTCAGACCATATTTGATATCTACAAGTCCAGATTTTTTTACCGGCTTGTAAACATTTCTCCGTCTTGAATCTCGAATTTCAAGTCTCCAGTCTCTAACTATCTTCAACCTTGAACCTTGAACTTGAAATCGTGTTCTGTCTTATGCCTTGAATCCAGAATCCAGAATCCAGAATCTTGAAGGTTCAAACTTTAGTTTTGACTAGAATTATTAAAGAAGCTGGAATTTTACAGGATAATCTACAATCTGCACACACACTACAAATGCACCAATTCCGATTCCATCGCACAATGCCATGTCCCATCCTCATTTTTAGAGAAAGTTTTAGTTGTATCAGATTTCAGTTGAAAAAAACTTGTTTTGTAAATATTTAAGGCACGGCAAAATATTATGCATCAGGTGAAGAGAAAATGGACAGCAGTATAAATTCGATGGCATAAAACGGTCAATTTAATGCACAAAGTAGACAATCATTAGACGAATTAGTCATTTTTATTAATATCTGATGAATATAGTCGACGACGTAGTACTGGATGAACCTCCATAAGGCACCTGCAAAACTACTGAAAAATAAATTGAGCGGCGTTCAAATTCATCCAAACTTTCCAAGTTTCTGTCAATAAAATCAAAATCAAATTTTTAACTTCAAGGTTAGTTGCTGAATCAACTGGTCATTTTCTTCCGTCGGCTTTGAACTTGGAAAACAACATTTAGTATTTATTATTTCACAACTCAAAACTTAGAACTCAGAACTCAGAACCCTTGAAGAAAAACTGTACTTTTGACTTTTGATGTCAAAATCCTAGATATTATAATGAGCTTTCTTTCTCGTTCGTGTTCATCTTCTCAAATTTCCAAGGCCGAATCTGAAGTCTCAAGTATCTAGTCTAGAGTCTAGAGTCTAGAGTTTTAATCTCATTACATCATCGTCATTTGCCGCTGGATTCTTGATCCTTGATCCAAATTTAATTTATTCCCATTGGAGCACAAGTTTCTTTTTCTCCGACTCTCCGAGTCTTCAATCTGGAGTCTGGAGTCTGGAGTCTGGAGTCTGAAACGTGACCTGTGACTGGACTGGTTAATATTAAACGGAGATCTTACAAAGATAGGGAAACTTTGTAAAGTAGTGGGAAAATACTGATAAAATACTTTTTGGGTTTTAGCCATAAAATCACAACCAGAACCAAAACCAATAGCAATTGCAGAGTCGAAATCATAGAGCATGAAAGAGTGTATTAACTACGAACACTAGAAACTAGAAACTAGAAAAAAGGACGGATGAGACTAATAAAATAAAAAGTGTATGATTTCAGGATTCAAGATCAGAAACCGTCCCAACTCATGAACTTGGAATATGGAACATTGACGGTGGACTGCAGATGATGACGATGGTTAAGATGACCTTGATGATCTAATGTAATGTACACTGTACAGTGTACATTGTACATTCTGTATAAACTATCTCTGAGGAGGGTGAAAAATATATCTTTTGTCCATCGTCCATGTCACACTGTGTCATCATCATTAATCATTTAAAATATCCCAAATCCCAAGAGACGAGACATGAGACAAAAGTCCTGTTGAATTAGACCAACTTTTGACTTTTGCGTCAAACTTGAAACGTTGAAGAACGTTGAACATTTATGCCTTTGGGACAGACAGGAATCTTGTCTTTTCCTTTGATTTTGACTCTGACTCTGATTTTTCATAAAAGCAAAGCTTCTGCCTCGTCATCATCATTTTCACTTTTTTCCTTTCACATTTTTCATTTTCTTTGATACTTTTTGATACTTTGTTCTGCAACTAAATCCAGAATCCAAAATCCATAATCCAAAATTCATATTCAAATAAATGTAGAGGAAATTGAATTGTATTGAATTCCGATCCAAATTCAATTCCTCATTCTTCATTCTTCAAATTTCAAATCGGAATCCAAGTACAAAATCAGAAATTTACATTCTTTTGAGCCAAAAAAAGAGGAATGGAATGCCCCCAAAAAAGTTACAATACAGAATACAGAATTTAGGTGTAGTTTTACATACCTTGAAAATGTAGAATTTAGAAAAGATTTCCAGAAATTTCTATTCATTTCCCCATGGATGCGAAAGGGAATGGAATAAAATGAGTGTAACAAGGAAATTCTTTCTTCTTGGAAAGTTTTTTCGTAATCCAGGCCGCTGAGCTGACTCGACTGTTAAAATATGACAAAAGTCGATAGTCGATATTCAAAAGTCGACATTCAATTTCCCATTTAAATGGCATTACAGCTTTTTGCAACATGAAACGTCCCGGCTTGTGAATTGTGAATGCGCACGATTAGCGTTTGAAGTTTAGAGTTTGGATTTGGATTTGGATATCTCTTAAACGTTTTGTGTTTTGTCCTTTGTCCTTTGTGCTCAATAGTTGATTGAATTTTGGGAAGAATAACGTGACTTTCATCTTCATCTTTGACAGGGAAAAGACAATGCCAATTGTCAATTGTCACTTTGACTTTGAAATTCCGAATTTCCTCTGACTGTGTTGACTGTTGAGTGTTGAGTGTTGAAGCTTGACGTTGTACATGTCAAAAATCACAAAGAGGGACAGAAAATGTGACATTTTCACCATCTTCCTTGGCATTGGACATTGGACATTCGACATCCGACATTTTCTTATGTTTTCACTTTCCTTTTGGGACTTCATTTCAATCTGCTTTCCCTTTTCCCGTTTCAAGTTAAGAAATGATAAAATATCTACAATCTACAGCGCTCAGTTTACGTACATTTTACTTCCGTTGGGCTTCAAACGGTTCGACTGTCGTTTGTCCGTTTCTTTTATCTTTTCTCTCTGCTACATTTTCTGTACGTTTAACATTGTACATTGGACAGTCTTCATGATGAAATGAAATGAAATTGCAACGGACTTTTCCTCCAGCTCCAACATGTTCCTTGTAAATTGTCTGCTTCTTTTTCTACTTGTTCTGCTTCTTCTTGGTCGTTTTAATACAAACAACAAAATACAAACTACAAAATATAAACTACAAAATGCAAACTACAAAGAACAAGCTTCAAAACAGAGAAGAATGACAAGGAAAAGTGAAAACGGACAACTGACGATCAACAATGGACAGTCCGGAATGGAGAATCGAGTATCGAGAATCCAGAGTTGACAGCAGATTTATCCAGTATTTTTCAGACTGGACTTACACTTTTCTATTGAACGCATTATTTTCCAGTGTTCCAGATTTTCGACGCACTGTCAATTGTCAATTGTACAGACAGCAGATACAAAATACAAAATGGACTTAAAATACATTTGTGATCAAAGCTGGCTGTTCCTTTTACTTTGGCTTTCCTTCGCTCCGGCACTTTGTTCCTTTTTTACTTTCAAGTCTTTAGACTCCAGACTCCAGACTCTAGACTCCAGCTCAGCTGTTGCAGCTCTTCTTCATTGCATTGTGGATTGTGAGTTTTGTGATAAAAAGAAGAAAAGGACAAAATCCAAATCAAATTCCCAGTCCAGTCCATTTCAATGTAATGTATTTTCTACGAGCCAGACAGCGTTTTTCCTCTTCTTCCCATCTTTTTATAGTCTGTATTCTAAATTCTACATAATGTTTTTTTTTTGCGCTGAAATCAAAGATTGTCCGATAAAATCACATTTATTTTTTATCATCTTGTGAAAATATCGTACATGAAAATTTCAAAGGGATAGAAAATTGAACATTGAACACTGGAAATCTAAAAGAAATCGGGAAAAGAAAAAAGTGCCGGAGGAAGCTAAAAGCTGGAGAAAAAAATGAAAAATGCCCATTTTTCGTACAATTTTTGGTGAAAAAAACCAACACTGACTGAATTTGGACTTTGGACTTTGAACTATCGAGACGTTGGAGTTTGGACAATATCGAATAAAGAACAAAAATGATGTGCCTGATTTTCTTTTTTTGTCATTTGCGACTCTACTTGCTTTGTCCTTTGTCCTTTGTAGCTTGTTCTTTGTAGATACTCAACTCACTTGACATCACATCACTCCATTAGATATCAAACATTATTGACTGTAGACTTCAGGCTCTAGGCTCCAGATTTTGAACTGGATATTGGACATTTTTTTTACTGATTCTGGAATCGGGGTTCGGGATTCTGGGTTCCAAATTTAGAACGAGGATCGTTCCGTCTTTGGTTTGAGACTTGAGACTTGAGACTGTATAAAACTAAATCTGTATCTATTTTTTCCAGTCGAATCCAACCTGAATCCGAGTTTTTGTTTGTTTGTCTATTGTCTACTGTCGATTGTCTACTGTCGACTGTCGATTGTCGTCATCGTCATCCGATCCGCATTGTCCTTGTTTGAATCTTCATTACGAGTAAACTTTTATTTCCTTTTGTATTTCTTCATCCGCTTTATTTAATGCTTCAAGCTGTGGAACTGTAGAAAATCTGGAGCTGGAGCTGGAACTAGAAACAGAAATAGAACTGCTGAATGAAAGGGAGGAATTTGGATGTTGTGTTGAGTGTTGAGTGTTGAGTATTGAGTATTGAGTATTGAACGACTTTATCCTCGTCTCGTTTGGTCGGGTCTGTTTGGGAGTTGATACAGACATGTTATTAGTATTATTACATTTCCTCCTTCCAGTTGAATGCTCAATGCTCGATGTTCCAATTGAGCGTTCAACTTGTTTTTCCCAAATCCTAAAATTCCTAAATCGTCATACCATTTCATTTTCTGTAGCTGTATCTTTGGCGGAGTGTAAATTTGTCAGAATTTAGAAATCACATCAGACATGAGATAAAATCCACTAACCAGTTCAGCACAGTTCATTGTTCATGGATGATTTTATTTATACAAATAAATGTATCGTTATTTACAGTTCTAGATTCTACATTCCAGATTTCAGATTGTTAGTTTTTCAGTTTCGTTTGATGTGGTTCGAGACTGTAGACTGGAGATGAGAACTCATCATAATATTATTGTTGTTCCTCCCGCTTCTCGCTCAATCTGAGGATGAGAATCAGAATGAGGACAAATGGAGACGAAGATAGAGATTTCAGTTTTGAAATTTCCATTGATTCCAGATTCCAGATTCCACTTGCACTTGCATTGCAGTGCGCACTGCTCAGTGCTCAGTATTTATCTGCTTTCCATTTTCCGTGCTTGGTAGCTGTGGCTCGTGGTTTACGGTTTACGGCCTCAAAGTTGTAAACTACATCATTTACTTTATTGAACATTGGATGAGAATTGAGAAGAGAGTGTTGAGTATCGGTGTGGAGGCTTCAGTCTTTTGTATCTGTTTTATCTGGAAGGGTAAAGTGTCTACAGTCTACAATCCACAATCTGCAGCCTACACTCTAGACGCCAGACTCTACACTTTGCAGACGACAGTCAATTGTAAAATTTAATCTTGCATTGATTTTGCCACTGCCAATGAGTAAATAATTCAAACAGACAACCACAGCACACGTAACACTCTGCAATTGGCAGTAGGCGTTCCGTTGGGCAGAGAGAACAAAAGAATTCCAGTTTTGCCCGTTTTCATCCCAATTTACCCATTTCAGTTCCTTTCAAGTTGCAAGCTTGAAATTTAAAAGTGGGAAACTCACAACTCCAGATTCCTTGGTACAGCATACAAAAGTAAAGTTCCAGGACTTGTTTCGATTTATTTTGTCAATTTTCAGTAAAATAATTGGCGATTTCAATACCTATAAATCCTAAGGTGTTTCTGCTGAATCAAATATTTTAAGCGGCGTTTAAATCAAACAACTGTCTAATGTTTCACATCCAATACCGAGCAATGCCGATATCAATGCCAAATTACAGCACGTGTCTAAAATCACTAGAATCTAGAATCTAGAGTCTAGAGAGAGGTAAAATAATGTAAATTTGTCCTAGTTGGCTGAATAAAAGTTACAGTTGACAAACTTTTTATACAGAGAAAGTAGAAAGGAGTCAAACATGACTCAAAATTCCAACAAGTATTCGTTATTCATATTGTATAAATTTTAAATATGACACGTGACTAGAATCTAGAACCTAGAATTTTGAATCCTATAAAAATTTCCAGCACTCTCTGCTTTGTTAGGCTCTAGAATCTAGAAGAGTCTAGAGTCTAGAGTCTAGTTATTTTTCTCAGCTAGCTCATTATGAAAAATCAACATTGAAGATTGTGTTCTGAGCGTGGAGAATAGGGAATTATGAAACAAAATGTACCAACATGAACATCATCACGAATATTGAATATGATTAAAAAATAGAAATAGCAAAGGAAATCCTTGTTGTGGTTTGCTACTCGCTTTTATTTTATTTGGTTTACGCTTGAAATCATTCTCTGTGTAGAAAGTAGAAAGTAGAAAATACAGAAATAGAAAGTTTCATATTCCACATTTTCACATTTTCACATTTTAAATCAAAAGCTATTGTATTGTGTATTGTGTATTGTTGTAATTTCTGCTTCTCATTATCCAAAATTCAAAATTCAAAGGATCTATTTTTAATTTCTTGGAATTCAAAATCCACAGCATCCAGAATCCAGACATAAAACTAGACAGATATTTCTATTTCAAGTTTCAAGTCTCCATAGACTCAATAAACTCTAGAGTCTAGACTTTCTAGACTTTCACCTCTGACTGAATTCAAACTCAAACTCCAAACTCCAGCTCGAGACTCGTCACCGATGCGTCCAATTTAAATTTCCTCCTTGTCCGTCTCGTTTTTGTTGATAATTATTTAATCCGATTCTAGATTCTAGATTCTAGATTCTACATATGAAGCATCAAATATTATTCTAAATTATAAATTCTCAGTTCACAGCTCAAAGCTCACCGTTCAAAGTACGATACTAAAATATTATACAATAGAAAACAGAATCAACTTATTTTATTTAGCTTTCCCTGTGGTACTTGATATTTGGTCCAAGTTTTCAACTACATGGGTTTCCTCTTGTCTACCTTTTTATCATCATTATCAAATGTTTCGTCAGGTTGCACACTGCACACATTTGATCCGATTGTGCCGATGGGATTATAATTTGAAATCCAGTTGCAAGTTGGAATTCTCCGGCACTTTCAATGTTCAATGAACATTGTTCATGCTCATGTTGATGTACTTTGTTCTAAGTTGTTATGATACAATTAAAATGTAGACTGTTGCATCTCCCGTCTTTGTTCTTTCCCTTTGGGTGTTTTATGTTTTATGTTTTGTGTGAAAAGGTGAAAGGGAATTTACGGGAGAGGTGAATAGTGAATTGTGAATAGGATAAAAAGAAAATAGACATCCTTTGTTCCTTTATGTCTACAGTCTTCAGTCTAAAGTCTAGTCAATGGTCTGCTTGTTAAAATCATGTTAAATTTTACAAGGAGTCAAAGCCAAAGCCAAATCCGAATCCAGTTTGATCTCCGACTGCAGACTACATTTAACATTTATAAAAGCTCAACACTCAACACTCAACACACACAACAGACAAGTGGACACAAAATAAACATTGTAAATATGAAAGGTTCGTTTGTTCTGGTCCGGATTCCAAATTCTTCTTTCTTCTCTCTTTCACTTTTTGGGATTCTCCATTGCGGTATTCTCAATTCTCAATCTGTGTAAGCTGTATGAAGTGAAGAGTGTGGATAATGGATGATGGATATTGGATATACTTTCAACTTTCAGCCCTTTCAGCCGTCTGCTTTCAGGATTCAGCATTCAGCACCCATTTTTTGTCGGCAGAGTGAGAGAGTGAAAGATTCTAGAGTGTAGAGTGCAGACTATATAAACACAATTAGAAAAAGAAGAGAGAGAGAGAAGGCGGTTATGTAAGTGCGGGAAAGTATATAGATTTCAGACTTGAGAATTGAGACTTGAGGACTCGTAGTGCACAAAAAACGTGTTCTCTTCACCCGCTTCTCTTCATGATGATAATGATAATGATGATAATATAGTTTGTATACTGTAGTTTGCGGATGGATTGGAAATGAGATATCTTTATTCTCCTCTCGTTAGTTTTCGATTGTACACTAGGGTGTAACATATTGTCCCAAACGTACAATTCCCATGTTTTTACAATTTGAGCATGTTTGAGCTGGCTAAAAAAGATATTCTGTGAAGTTTGGACTCAATCCGACTTGATTTAGGGGTCAAATCTC
>JAQGBH010003332.1:0-20249 GCA_034698265.1 Sminthurinus aureus | reverse complement strand
TCACATTACCCCAATGTGCACGGACAGACAGACAGCCGTATACGAGGAATGCAATACTCAGCTTCGCTTCCTAAAAACTGAAAATTTTGTACATTGAAACTGGATTTTCAGCCGATTTGGAAACTTGAAAGATGAAATTAGTCATAAACTAGAACATGAAATTGAATAAATTATAATAGCTGTAGTTGAAAGTGCTGAGGTCTAGTTATAATTTTGCAAGGTACAACGTAGTGTGTATATTGTGCAATGTATCGTACGTGGAAGTTTATTGGCCCACATTCAGACATTCAGTGCTCCTTTGTCTGTTTATTTTTCAACTGGTACAAGAATGAACATATATACTTAACATTGACAACGAAGCACAACCAGAATCAGTGATGGAAAATTGTAGTAGCTTGATTTTGATTTCATGCGCTCTACTTCTCTGGTACTTTTGTTGGAGAAATTGCTTTCTTATGTAGATTAAAAATATTGTAGCGACTTTTGCTTTCCAGTTTCGACTACTCTGGCCTTGGAATCGTGTATGACAGGATCAAAGGACTTTGATTTCAAGGATGAGTGACTTTTAATACATCAAAGAAGAATCAGGAAAATTTAGCTATTTAAGCATGTCTTTGACTCTTTCGAAAAGACCGAAAATTGGACAAATGTTGTCATCTATATAGCATGTTTTTCCTTCAGTCACTAGTCACTACTTTTCTCGGTCGGGTTGTGATTTCAATTTTGCTAGTTTTTCGTTAGTCTAGCTGTTCTTTAGTAAATCCAAGCAATGTTATCATGAATGTTACATGGTAAATGAAATGGTAAAACCCTAACAAAATAGAAAAGGGAGAGGAATAGTCAATTCAATGTTTTCTTGAACTACTACAACTTGCCCCGTAATGTAATAAACTTTATCAATTCTAATTTTGTATTTTTCCTCTTTCTTCCAGGTGCACCACTACCTCGAGTAATTTGGTACCGAAATGGCAAGCTGATTGACAGCAGTGATTATTATGATGAGGTGGATCATAAGATGAAAAATGGCCTGACAATATCAGTCCTCGCACGGTCTGACCTTCATGCGGACCTCACCTGTGAGACCTACAACAATAATGTGAGCACCCCTCAAGTTACCACCGTTCACGTCGACATGAATTGTAAGTACAGTTTCTATTTTTATACTTTAATTAACGTTATAATGCTTGATAAACAGTTTAGTACGAAACATATAGCACTTTTGTGTACAGAAAATACGTTTTCTAAGTTGTACTCTAAACATCCAACAATACGAAAACGAATAAAGCACAAAAGAGAATTAATGTCAATGGCCATGTAATGAATTCCTTTTCTCGCATGCCCTGCATTTTTCTTCCTTGCTGGGAAGAAAATGACATGGGATTGCAACAGAACTGCAATAACATTTGAAGTGAGAAACAAAAGTAGAAAAAAAGTGACAGGCATGGATTTCACAGAGCTACACTGCCATTTTCTAGTCTCAAGTTTTGTCTTATAAATTACATTGCTGTCCTTCCTTTTTTCTCAATCTTTTAAATAAAACCAAAGCGATCCATAAACAGACAATAAAGATTGTGAGAACGTTGTCTACAAATCACAAGTAGTTGCTGTTTCTGAAGCGCAGCAAAACACCTTTGTGTGCACATTTCGGAAATGGGATTGACATACGTCTGTTTGGAGTTTACGTCTTTTTTATATGGAAAATACGCAGAAAAAACTAAAATTTCCGAAACTTGAAGTTGATTTTTTTTATTATGTCTCAGGTTTCAGTCGTTAACAAAAACTTAAAATAAAGTGGATATACATAAAGCTTCATGTTCTGCACAACTACAGAAAACCGTGTGGTTGCGTGTGTGACCCTTACAAAAACAATGTTTAAGCGTGTGTCCAGTTCCACGTAAAAATTGTGCACGCACTATGAGGCGTAGATCATAAACATTTCACTTCCTTCTCCACTTTTCGGTTTCTGTGACGTCTGAATATCTGCTGATTCAGTCATGCTGACTGGCTATTTTAACTTCCTGTTCGTATTACAAAAACATACAGTGCACTAGTGAAAATCAAGACATGACGTAAAAGACAAATGTATTTCATTTCCAAACTAAACTTCACTTCTCACCCAACTCGAATACAATAAAGCCTACCAACTCAATTTTCATTACCTTTTCAGGTAGCGCAGCTTTTAAAGTCTTGACGGATCGTTCTGTCTGTTTCAAGTTTTGAAGTTTTGAGCTTTGGCGTATACTTGATTTTGGTTTCAAAATACGTCAACGTTGCCAAAATAACGATTTGGGGTTTTCTAATCTTTTGTTTCTTTTCTTGTGAAAGTTCCATGATGCTTTTCGAGTAATTTCAACGGTTCAATATTTATGACGTACTACAACAAGTAAAGATTTTTTAGAAAAAATTTGCTTTTATTTTTTTAGTCTAGCGACAAACTTATTAAATACAAAATTACTAAAGAAACTATCACCATACGTATACAAAAAAATAATATTTTAATTTGGAATAAATTCTTGAAAATCACGTATAATTCGCAATAAATTGCAATGTTCAGGCAGGTGACAGCTGATTTTAGTTTCAGAGTGTACATATTGTTTCAATGTGTAATGTGTATGCAGCTGCCTTTTTAACACGTTAATAGCGTCGAATAATAATAAAGATGTAAGTAGGTTTCAAACAAAACAAATAGCTACTGTACTTACTTTGGTTTTTGGAAAGTTTTTATTTTTAAATTTTTTATCTTAAAAATTAAACCAGGTATTTTTGTTAAAAATAAACACATATACATTTAACCATAAAATGCAAAATTCCATTCATAAAGTGACGCAGTATCATTTGCAGAAATGATTTTGTTTCGCGCATTCGTAGAAAAAAGTAAAGACACAATATCTATAACCATTTGCCCTTTCGTATAACAGATAGTTAAAAATATAGGTCTCACAATTCATGAATACAGAAGAAAATCAAAGTCATTATTGAATAGGTTGTAACTTGGCACCGAATCAAGAATCACGCATTTAATAAAATTAAGTATAACAATTATCAATTATCAACTATTATCTATCTACAAGTGTAATATGTACAATTGTGCAATTACTGTTAATATTACAATACCTAAAGTGTACCTATAACAAAAGCAATGAATGCCACAACATTCGTTGCTAAATGAGTATCATACAATCAAATATTCCCACATGTACCACAATGCCTACGATATTTAAAGAAAAGGCAAGCGCATTCTCTAGTGCACATTATTTTTGGTTTCCTTTTCTATCGTGGCATTTTTAAAAATTCCCCATCACAAAAGCCATATTGCTTAAAAATCCTTTAGGTTATCGACCAGCGCCATGCCTTTTGTGATGTGAAGTGCTTCTAACTTCGATTTCATGAAGTGGTTCAATATTGTCGTTAAACAGATCTTCCAGTGGATCTCCAAACGGGTTACCCAGAAACGCTTTTTGCTTCTTTCCCGTACGTTTACCTCCAGTTTTTGGCTTGTTACCAGGTTTTTTAACTGGCGACAACCCATCCTCGCCTTTACCATAGTCCTCATCTTGATCACGATATTCTTCTCTAAAAAATTAAGAGAGTTCAAATGTTAGCAACAGGAACAATGTTCGGTTATGGAATTTCCACGTGTATTTAGAAACAAAAACAAATTTTACTGGACTGAGCTGGACCACGAAGAATATGAAAGTCCGTCACTAGATGCGTTAGTACTAAATGAAGATTTTCGATTTAAAAAATTTGGCCCATTGGGATCGCCTTGTGCCTTTTCAGAGTCTGCACTTGTTCTGTAGCCGTCCTGCGAACCTCGTACTGTTTCTGAGGCTTCAGCTTTGCAAGGGCCGTCACTTGTGCTGTTGTTGGTGTCATGGTCTCCTTTGCCATCATCATGGTCGTGATTAGAACAATTTTCCGAAGTAGCATACATTGCAGCCAGCTCAGCACCTGCGTCTTTAGGCGCCGAAACATATAGTCTTGCATTGCCTGTGATTGTATCATTTTCTGAGCTAGAACTGTCATCGCTCGAATTAACTTTGGGTTTACTAACTGCAACGACCGGTTCCTTTGTTGGTTTGGTAAATCTAGGTGTACTTTTTACCCTTAAAATCTTTCTTTGTCCAGGTTTGCGTCTGAATTTGCGGCGATTTTTTCGGCGTTTGGATAGCCTTTTTCCTTTCAAAGCACCCGGTACACGTTCAGTCACGGCTGTAGTATTCTTGGCTACAGTTTCATTGGTACTATCGTTATCTAGTTTAATATGATGTGGTTGAAAAGAACTTGTATTCGCATGGCTGTCATTGGATTCAAATTTTGTGGTTTCATTCGGGTTTCCAATTAGCGTAATGTTTTGTGGAAGGAAAGAATCTGCTGCTGTAGTTGAAGAACTTGGATAATGTACAACATTGAGTTCTGCTATTTGTCCTGGTGTGTCGGATTTATTGTTACTTGGTGCTGTATTGTCTAGTTGAGGAGGCATTACTCCTGTTTTATTGGAATTAGATTCAGTGTGGCCTATAAATGCTGGCCCAGGCATTGCTTCGCCAGCATTACTGTATGATAACAAATTGTTCGACGTAGGTGTGTTTGTAGTTGTTTCTCTCAACAAGTAACTAGTTTCAGCAGAGGGTGTTGCCAAAGGCCTTATTGCTTCGTTAACAATGCTTCTTGATGCACCATTTTGTGACGGAGGTGAATTTATATTTGTTTGGCTATAGTAAGACTCAAGTTCACTGGGAATTGCTGTTTGATAACTGCTTCGAACTTCTGTAACGTTTTGTGGCTGAATTGAACTTGTGTTTGTCTGGATAGACAGCGGTTCCAAAGCAATGCTAGAAAGTTCTGGTGTAATTGGTCCTGGGAATATTTTTTCTGTTACCGATCTGATTGGGTCGTTTTCGATAGGACTGAGAGTATCAACAGTGTTTTCTGATGGTTTTGGGTCCATTGAGTTTCTGTGCATTGCAACGTCACTACCACTGAGTTGATTTCTGTTGAATTGAAGTTCGAAGGGCAAATTCGATGCTAGGCTTTGTGGTTGCCAGTCATTGTTGCTGATTGGCTCGTTTTTGATTTCGGGATATGGTCTACTTACTCCACTGGAGTTAAGTTCAAAGGGTGACGGTGCTGAAAAATGTGGTGATTTATATTCAGCAGCGTCTAACGGGCCAGGTTGTGTTTCATGTGATGTTGTGTCACTTTTATTTGAGCTAAAATTGATTCCAGGAGGTATTGCTAAAGAAACGTTGGGTATGCCTGTTCCATTAACGTCAGCATGATTAGTGCCAGAACTAGAATTAGATTGGGTCACCAATTTTGCTTGTTTTGAGCTATCTTGCAACACACCAGCAGCATTTGAATGGTCTTCATAATCTGGTTCATATTCACCTGATTCTTCTGAACTTGATTCGGAGTTCGAATCGGATTCTGACGGCTTCGAACCATGCTGTTGAAGTAAGCATGACTTTGAGCTACAAGAGCTGTTGTGCGTGGAATTGTCAGTGCTTGATGCATTTAACATTCCCGTCCCGTTGGATTTAAGCACTGGAGTTAACCGCGCGGGTATGTACATCATTTGCGCCATTTTGATTGTTGGACCGTTCTTTAATTTTTTTGAAAGCTTTTTAACGGACACGCCGTTCTTTAACTTTCTTCGAATTTTGTGTTTCTTTTTACCGCCAGGTCTCAAAATATGAGACTTATTGTTTAAGGGAAACAATTTTGGCGTTTCGACGTTGCCTTGGTTTAAATGCCCAATATTGGTATCGCTTCCACTATTGTTTGCAGATTGACCTGTAGTTTTGTTGATTTCCTCAGATTTTATTACTAAATGGTTGCTGCTTTGATTATCACTACTAACAATTAACGGGCTTCTTGGTGTTTCAGCCGAAAATGAAATAGACGAATGATTTGACGTGGTACAGTTAGCACCTGTGACGTTGCATGTAGATTCATTTACATGCTTTAGACTAGTAACTGTTTCAGAAATAGGATTTGCATCTGAAGTGAACGTTTTACCCATTGGGAAAATAGGCCCAGTTTGAAATCTGAAAGAGTTTTTTTGTCCGAGCCGCTTCAGTGGCACGCCTTTACCCAACTTTTTGAGAGAGTGACGCTTAGGTGTAAAGTTTGTTGCTGTTTGTTGCCTGGCACTGCTAGCTGTTTTTGAGTCATCTAACTCTGAACTATGGGAATCGTCTGGAGCATGATGTACATCGGCAGGAGAATATGCAGCTGACGAAAAATGTGTCTTAGTGCTATTTAGTTCTTGTGCGCGCTGTCCAGATACTCTTAGTTCTGAATAATTGAAATCATTGTTGCCAAGTTTCTGAAACCCAAAGTCCGTTGGAGATGCTTTGCTAGGTTCGTTTATCCTTTTTAACTCATACCTTGTTATTTGTTTATGAGCTACCGGATAACTTGTATTTTGCTGTGACTCTGAAGTTGTTGTTGGGTAACTATTGTCTTTCTTCGGTGATTTCGAGATAACAAAAACACCACCTCTAAGACCGTGGTCAACATCAAGGTCAGAGTTTTCATCCCAATGAAAAGGATCGGCTGAATCTTGAAGTTGTGTTGCGTTTTGCCCTGTTGAAGGGTTTGTATCAGTTTGGTTGCTTTTGAAGTGAGAAACAACGGTAGTACTTGTGTTTTCATGTTCTTTGTTTTTGTCCTCAAACGCAGCACGTGTTTCGGAATATGTGTCACTTGGTTGCAAAATTGGATTTGATTTTATACTGTTGTCACTGTCTGGAATTTTTGGTGAAGTTTGTAATGATGGAGGAGAATTTGTTGGTCCATTTGTAATAGTAACCTGGTTATCAGGCTTCCGTACCGGCGTAAGTTTTGTAAGTTTTCTTTTTGTAAAAGACTGATCGGACCTTGTCCCAGCATCAGCAGCTCTATTAAACTGCGTGGATTCATCTGCGTTGAAGCCATTTGCTGCCGCTTCCTGATTTGGTTCACTTGCGTGACTTGCCGAACTGGTCTGGCTAGAGTCATCTGGCGGCTCTTGGCTCAATTCAGAGTTGGTATCCTTGAAAGCACCAAAACTGCCACTGTCTCCAAATTTTTTGATAGTAGGAGCATTTTGCATAGAACGTAAGTTAGTAGACACGAGTCTTGATTTTTGTACACCAGAAGTAAAGGCAGATTGTCCTTTCAAGGGCCACATTTTTTGCTTACCAAGAGATCGGTCGACATTTTTTTTTGTATTCAAGGGTGAGCCATAACTCAAATCTGTTGAATCTGTGGTTTCTTCTTCATCGTTTTGTTTGGTTCGTTGTCCTGCTGTACGGCAGCTTAGACAGATTCTGTTTCCTCGATTTTTATTATCAAAGTTAGACAACGATAGTCTTGATACGTCTCGCTTAGATTTTAAATGAAAATTTTTGGGGGAGACTTTTAATACTGTGTTCATTTGTTTTGGAAGTTTGTCAAAATAAGCGTAAATTTTATTAAAGTATACGTCTTGAAATGTTTTTGGAATTTTGCTGATATTCGAAAATATTTCTAAAGCTCCAGTTTCCATTTTTGGTGGCCTATTTTTAAATTCTTTGTAGTCTTTGTGCCTTGGTACTTTGAGAATTCTAAACTTGCCATTCTTCTCGTCCGCTTTCCTGTTTTCCTTGTTTGTCTTGTCAAAGTCTTTTTGCAGTTGACCATAACTGAGTTCAATGTCGTTTCTGAATGGAGGATTTATGGCGTTTGGAAATCCATTTTGCACTGAACCATCTTTGTAAGAAGGAAGCCACAGCTTCCATAAGATTTTATTTTTTGAGGTTTGCTCTGACTCTGAAGCTGAGGTGATTTTTGGAAGTTTGTCATAGTAACTTGAAGTCTTAAGGATTTTGTTTTTTTGTCCTCCATTTGAAAAATTTGGCACAATTAGGTTGTTATCACTGACTATCTTGTTTGACTCCCCAACAACCAATATGTGTTTTGAATTTTGAAAAGATTTCAGACCCTTGGCTTCCTTTGAAAAAAATCAAAATATATTAGATTTCAAAACAAAGTTTACACATTATATGTAAAAGTTGAACTTCAGTATACTGCTCAAAAGGTTTCTCAGAAAATTTACGTTTAAATTGAGTGTTTAATTACTGTAAACAAATTTGTACGTTGATCAAATATAAGGGTGAAAATTAAAACAATTGTCACATGGGAAATGCATTTATGGCAATGCATTTAAATACCATTTATGCTGCCGACTTACATTAGATCCCTTTCCTCCTTATAACTTGTTACATTAAATAATGGCATTGGGTGGATGATTCACAAATCAGGGGAAGAGTTGACAAAAACGTAAATGCCCCCTCTGTACAATTCTACGTATTTCCCTTTAAGTTCAGTTGACTAACACTAGTTAGAGGCAGCAATGTACTGCAGTTTATGAAATATCGCTTATACGTAAAGGCTACTCGAAGCAAAATTCATTCAATGACCACTACCACGCGTCAATTACAACACAGAGCCTGACTCACAAGTACATGAGCTTTTCAACTTATGTATTACGAAATTTCATTGAACAATGTCTCACGCAATAATGATAATGGACCGATTGTTTAAAGTTTAATGTACACCCATACAAACTAGAAGTACATTACGGCGTGTGAATCAGACACAGCTGTAGTGTAGCAAATGTGGAGGAGTAGTGCTGATAGTTAGAGATAAACGGTACGATTAATAACTGCACTCTTAATATTTTGTATTTAAAACTTATTTTTGTAATCCACGAGCATATTAGAAATACATCAGTTGAGAATTGAGAATTAAACCATTTTTATTTTATTTCTTTAACGTAGGAACCTCGTACTAACTAGAATTCCGAAAACTGAGGACATTGCTGTTGTTTTCCATTCAAACAAGAGTTTAAACAACGATAGAATCCGATAGATTTAAATGTCGTATTGCGATGTTTATGCAGCATCAAAACGTACACAAACTCTGCTCTTGGTATAAAAGTCGTAATTTTGTAGTTGGTTTTGTAACCTAAATTAGTTTGTAGCTGCTGGCCTAGCACATGCTTTAGAAGCAACGCTGACCAACGTCATTTCTCCTTCCATATCTTGTAATTTTGGCATTCTTTTGTGTACTCTACAATCTAAAATCCTCATAGTGGGTTTGCGAGCATGAAGGCTAGAATGAACGAATACCCAGATTCCAGCAGATTGTGGATAGATTTCTGACACAATCTGTGCTTTGCTTCTCCGCTCCCTCGGCGAATGAGATACATCGGTCCTTTTGTGACAGCACAATGAAAAGCATATACTTGGTTATATAGTTATGTTATGTTGATGTCGGCAAGTAAAGGAACGGTGATGTGAATAGACATGGAAATAAAGATGCATTTCGTTTGTCGTTTACTGATAAATCTCTGTGTAGGATTGGTAAATATTCATGTGCATAAGTGTACGTATGAGCATGGGATGGACAATGACATGAGCGACATGAGACAAAATGAGCAATGCAGTCAAACTAATGTTCTCTTTTGGAAATACGGGACTGTAAAGGAGAATGTCAACAATGGCAAAACTCATATCTCTGGGTGATGGAGATGAAAATAATGAATATCTGTAGAAAGGGGGAGATATGAATTTCTCGTATAAGTTGATGTCCGCTATAGCTGCAGAGAAACTTCGGACTACAAACAAAGGGTGAACGTACAGGTTGCATACGTACGGGATAAAAGAATTCTCAGTACATACTTTTACATCAAAGTCATTTTCTGTTTTTGCTATGCATAAACTTGTGTACATTGTACATGTTCATATTTTATATTTTCTCGTCTCTTCCAACATTCCATTCTATTTCCCCTGTATTTCATTTCTATTCTTTTGTAAACTTGGTTCAAATTCCTTAAAGATAAATGTAATGGCTACCACTTGCCATGATTTTCCTCCACTTCAAAATCTTTCCATGTTCCGATTTACGTCTGAACTCATTAGGCCCTTACATTTTGTAAAATCCCATTGTCCGCTTTTGTCCTTGCAAAACTGAGCAGAATTGCTTTTGAAAAACAGTGTTGATTGAAAAAATCAATATTGTACAAAAATTCAGGTTGGAAAGGTAGGGAGTAGAGAATGTATTGAAATTATGTTATGCTCTTTACTTTGCAACATTCCACGTAATATTTTTGTTGTACTGTTTTCTTCGAAGTCGAAGAAAAAATTCCGCGAAAACTAATTTGCAAGCTGTCGCGGATACTTTTTTTTTATCCCGAAACAAAATGTTATGTTACAAAATATGACGGGTGGAAAAGTGGACATGAACAGGAGCAGGAACAAAGACATGGTTAGTCGCGGTTCGAAAAACAAATGCAACGTGTGAGGAAAAGAGGGAAAGGACGTTATGTGTTAAGTAATCCCTAAACTGAAATTTTGCCGCAAGTGCAAACTTAGATTTTCTGTCTGTGTATAAATATTTTAGTATATTACACATGTAATGTCTAGTGTCTAGTGTCTAGTATCTGCTGCACATTTTGTTTTTTGCTTACCAGATACGATTTGATGGGAGGTGGCGCCGAATTAGACGTAACTACGTATTTCAGATAGAAAATGTACAATTTACATTGTACTTACCATTCCAATTACTCAAGCTAACATAACCAAAAGGTACCACGTCCTAGTCAAAACTTGTAGACATGAACAATGAACAGTGTACAGTGTACACTTTATACTGTACAGAGATTCAGCCTCTAGCCTTTCATCTGTACGCCGAAAACTCCTTTACATCAGACTGTGCACTCCACACTATAATACATCATGAACTAGAGCAAATTTGTATCTGTGTCTTTGTAGTAGTAGGTTCACGTGTATCGGTGAGTAGTATGAAAAGTGAACTTAAATGAAAATGACAGACAAGCGGAATGATGAAACTATTTTCTATTTTTGCTTGTCCATACAAACTTTTTTCATCCACTTTCTCCTCCTTCTTGATCTGACTCTGTGGTCCAAATTCCTATCTGCTTTGGGCAAAGTTGCTAATATTCCGAGTTTGATTGAGGTTGACTTTGACGTCCGGAGTTGTTTCATCTGGAGTCTGGAACAAAATGAGATGAAATGACATGACGTTAGAAGGACAATGTCCATGACGTTTCCCGAAGCCTACACATTTGAAGAAAAAAACTTGTGATCACAAAAAATAGAATACAATAGACGAGAGGAGAGGCGACTTTAAAAGTAGACTTTTTAACACAGTGTAAAAATGGTGCATATTTGTATAATGAATGTATGAAAATTGAAACTAATTAAAAGACAAAGCACAAATTTTTAATGAACTTTGTACTAATTCTTTGATTTTTTATTTTATATTTTTAGTTCCCCCAATTTCCGTGGCGATAACGGAGAAGGCCCATCCTATAACAGCTGGTAGAATTTACGATCTATTTTGCCAAGCTATTGGATCCAGACCTCAAGCTGTTATCACGTGGTATCTAGATGGGAAACGACTTGAAGGCGGGAAGGAAATCGTAAGTTTTGATCAAACGCTGTATTTATTTTCCTATTGTATTCTATACTTTCGGCACCAGTTTTGTGCTTTAGTTCCATGAAAAAATTGACTACAAACTACAAAATACAGCTCCACAGGTTTTTCTGGTATTTTGTCAACTACTAGAATATTAGTGCTTTACTTTTTACTTTGTTTATTCATTTCAACTTGTTCTCTTAAAATTAATCAACTTCTCATGTGTCCAGTGCTTTACAGTAAAGTAGGAGTAGTTTTCTCAGCCATGCTGAAACTTTGTTTCTTTTTTTTACTTAAAAATATTTATAAACAAATCAAAGTGGAAAGTTTTATACCTTTTTTCAAACCACCTCTTGCTTTTGACTTCCAAAAGAGAATGGAGCATACTAAGTTTTAAGCAATGCATATTTATTTTGCAACTCAATTTAACTCGTTAGTTTATGTTGGTTGGCTAGTTGGTGTGCGTCACCAAAATTAAAAATTCAATCTTGACTTTTTTATGCATTTTCCATTACAAAAATTCCACAAATTCAAATTGTGGATCACGGAGTAAATCAAAAGTCAATTAAACGTTGTTTGAGTGTTTGGACTGGAAACTGGAAACTGGAAAGTTGAAATGAAATGAAAAGAGAAAAAGAATAGAATAGAATGAGAAAATAGAAAGGTGACTCATTCATATGGAAAAATATATGCTTAAACTTTTTAGTCAACTTTTTAAAACTTTTCTTTTCCTGAAACTCTGTCACTTTCCAAAACACTAATAGTGTAATTTTAAGAATCTGCACACAAACATATTCACTTTTATACCATTTCTGATGAACTATGCTCCTATAAAATCCTCCATATGTCTGAATTAATACGTATATTTTATATATGTATATGGAACAAGACTTGTGTAAGCAGATAAATATGACAAGTTGCTGTGCCCATAATATAGTTTTGAGTTTTTTTGAAATGGGAGAAAAGCTTCAGTGAAGTTCATGATAATGTCTTACATATTTTCCCTTTTCCTTTGTATGTATTATATTATATAATTCTTATATGTTACCTGAACAACAGGAGAAAAAGCACAGAAGGCAAAGAAGAAGGAAAGTAAGTGAAAAGTCAGAACTCAGAACTCAAAACTAAGGATTCAGAAGGAAAGTCAGGATGCAAATGAAAATGGAAAATGTCTTTGAATTACGGAATCCATCTTCCTATAACTTCCATTTTCATAGGCATACGAATACGCTTACAAAATGGAAAGTAGCCGGCAAGCTATAGTCTGTAAACTGTATACAGAATACTTTTCTACTGTACACAAAAGTAGAAAAGGCTAGGCTTGACTTTTTCTTGAAGCTTTGAACTTTGAAGCAAACTCTTTTCCTTCTGTATTTCGGTGAATGGATGTCTGCATTTGTGTGCTTCCCTCTCTTTTTGCCCCTTTGTATACTGTATACACTTACTTTTTAGCACACCCCAGAATCCAGAACCAAGAACCAGGAACTAGAAACCAAATGAACATAGATGACAGTATTTTATCTTAATTAATGTAAGTAAATCACTCAGGACTTGGTTTCAGTTTCGGTTAGACTTTCTCTCCCACCACTACAAAAAGAGTGAAAGTAGTAATAGAGAACGGGAAAGTGAAAGTAAAAGTGAAAGAGAACAAGATGGAGAAAGAGAAAGATGACGACGAGAGGAAGAGTAAGAAGTGAAAGAGAAGCGAGAGAGATAGCAAAAGTCTTCTTGTAAAAAGTTGTTCCGTTTTGATGATGAGCCACTTTGCACCACTTTTCTGACTCATGCATATCTACATTTACATGTAGCTAACAGTTCCACTGACTTTTACAAGGGGCATACAGTACACAGTACCCAGTATATAGTGCTGGAACAGCACTAGCATCAAAAGTAAAAGTTCCAATCATACTAATTAAAATTCTCAATTTGCACAATCCTTTAGATACTCCCGAGGAATTCTAATAAGCAAACTTTACAATGAGCAAGAGGCTTCACAAAAATAAATGACTAACTGACTTTAGAATGGGAAAATTAATAATAATCAAAGTCGCTTGTAGTTTTTCAGCTGCCAAGTTGCAGAAAGTACAGAGAGATAGTAGACAGTAGATAGTTAGATAGTTTTCTTTATCCGCAAAATGTCCTCAACTAAAACTAAACTAAACTGTCTAGACTTTTCCGAGTACTTTATGCACTGCGGGATGATTTTTATTATTATCATGCAAAATCAAAATCAAATAGAAGACATACGTTGATTATTAAATTTATCTTTGTTTTTTGTCGAAAATATTTTTTATTTGCTGGATATGTCATGAAAAAAAACATGAAACATGAAAAACAAATCCGATGGATGAACTCGAGTGAATCAAACTCGTCCTCGTTCTGGAGAACAAGATGATGGAGACGGACTCTGACTATAAATCTTACGTCACGAAATTAATTTCACCTTGTCATGGTCAAGATTCAAGATAAATGGTTTAAATGGAAAGTCAATGTTAAAATAGATGCAAAAGGGAAAAATGTTTTCCTAAATGTTTCATGCATGGCCTAGAAAAAGTTCTATGTATGCCCTTGTAAAGGAAAAAGGTCACAGACCTCTCCATCTTAAAATAGACTCAAGATTCATGCATGCAGCCAAAAAAAAGATAAGGAAACATTTCCATATGTTGCTTCCTCTTTTGAGTAGGAGTTTTCATTAAACCCAGATGAATATTAAATATCTTTAGGATGATTTTTGTGATGAGAGAATTGCAAATCCAAGCCAAGCCAAGCTTCCCTATACCCTATACCTTACCGTAGGCAGAGCCGTAAGAAGCTTAATTTAGTATTCCCGTTCAACAAAAACACGCCAAGAATGACAATTTGGAATGGCTGACAGAATATCCTATATTCTTTACACTCACTACGCAGTATTCATTCCTTTGAGTTACCTTGGTGAAAATTGAAAGGATGGATAATAAAAATAAGAATTTTATGCGTGAATCTAATAAAGGGAGAAAGAATAAAGAAATTCTCCGGCGTGCACTAACGTATTCTTTCATTTTCACCCTCCTTTTCCTGTTATCATGTTCTCCCCCATCGGATAAAATGATTATTATTGCTGACAAAGGATGAATGGGGATCTATACCATGGTTTTGAGTTCCTTTAGATAGGAATGCAGTATATACCTGTAAAATTTGCCAAAAGTTTCATCTTATGTAATATTGTGATTTTCGTCCACTAGATTTTGTAACTCAGAAAGCTCCAGTACTTTTGAAACAATAATGAAAATTTCACGTAGTCAATTCTGTTTTCTATTGTATTTTGCATTTATTCACAGATATTTTAGTGGAAGGAACGGGGTTTTTGAAAAACGTAAATTTTTAACTATTATGCAAATTCTCTTTAGCATCACGTTTCATCTCCTTAAATCAAAAGTCACAGGACTTTCACGGTGCACGTGTGATGGCTATAGATTATGTATACACAGAATTCTATTGAAAGGGAAATTTGATACTCGGAATTCAAGAAATAATATACTACAAAGGCAAAAGCAGGGCTGTCAGTTGATAAAACATAGATAGTGGAGAATGGAGAATTAACAATGGAAATCTTTAAAATGATGTACATAAATAGTGTACAAAAGAGCCTCATATTTTGATTATTTATAGCTGAATATCTGTAACAACAAATAAGAAAGAGTGAACAAAACAAAGGAGTAGGACAAATATAAAGTTGTTGTTATAAAAATCAAAACTGTATTACACAAGTAAGTCGGTGTACTGTCGCTACTTTTTCCACATGAACAATCAGTTCCCAAGTACATGTATAATGTACAATGTACACTGAACACTGTGTACGTCTTACATAAATGTAGAATGTAGAATGGAGAGGGACAAAACTACTGTACGTGTTCAGTTCACTGGTTGGAACCGTTGGTTGGTTGGTTGGCTGGTTGGTGATCCGATGAAATTGTGTGTGCTTCAAATCTATTCGGTTGTCTGCGTTATATGACTCAAGGCATAAATTACTGGAGGAGAAGACGGGACAGGAGAAAATTCAAAAAGCTGTTGCGCTCTACACGTATCATGTACGCTATTCGTTGTACGGACAATACTATCAAATATCATGTTACATTTCGTACCAAGCACACATCCACTATCTGCTGTACACTAGCTTCGCCAGACTTATTATTGTATTGTTTGTTGCATCCATTCAGTCTCCATTCTTCAGACATATTTGTGCACATTGTGTATTGCACATTGCACGTATGTATGTCCAAGGGAAAGGGATAAAATGGGATCCACATGAAAGAATTTATAAGGAACTGAAACTGAAAACTAAAGCTCAAACTAATGTGAACACACAGCAAGTAGAACAATAATAAAATAACATAAACTAGCCTTGAGTCTCGTTCCTTCCTTCACAAAAACAGAAACAGAGTAGAGTCATATCCACAATCTACAATGTACAATTTGGTTAAATAGACTCCTCTGTAGTTTGTTCACTGTTCACTGTACACAGTCCAGGGAATAGCGCATAACGTAACATAACATAACATAAATGAGCATGGAAAAATAATGGGAAATATTACGAGAGACCTTCACTCCAAAGAGCCTCAAAGTTGAAGGAAAGCAACACAACTTTACAATATGCACTCTCAACATTTCTGATGTAAATAAATAGGCACAGATGAGATACTTATATATGTATAGGAAAAATACTCTTTCATCTCTGTTTATTTCACCGTACATAATCAAAATGCATTGAGCTCAATATGTACAGTGTACAAGTTTATATGTAATACCTTTGATTACCTTTTTTACTCAGTCTGTCTCTTCTTGTTTAGACTGTACACTGTACATTGTGCATTCACAGAATACAGAACACAGAACACAGCTGCTGACTAGCTCCGGCTCTATGTTTGTGCTGACTGCCTAAAATCACCAAACTTTTCCTCACTTCCAATTTTCAGTGCTTCCAATCTTCTATTCCATTGGAACAACGGGGAAAAGGGGTATATGAATAAATACATACTTAATAAAGTCCGAAAAATACAAGCCTATTTATAAGAGTTTGAATCAACTAAAAAAGTCATAAATTTCTATTTGTTTCTCCACAGTGAAAGCCTTGGTTAAAATTTTCAAACCAATTCCAAAACCTTTTCTACATTCTGTTGCTCCTCCGTCTTTTTTCTTCCACTCTTTTCTCCAACAAAACTTTGGTCTGTATACGTGTGTACACGCATATAGATTTGTTAATACACTATACTCTGTACTACATAGATATATTGTATGTTGCCAGTAGTAGAAAATGTTCCAACAAAATGTGATTTAACTCCAGGCTGTTGCTGTTGGTGCTGCGAGTATTATTAGTATTAGTATTCTTTGATGTTGACTACCGGGTTCCTGTTGGTAGTAAAGAGTTTTTAAAATTACTTTCTACTTTCCATTTTCTACCTGCTGCTTTTCTCTGTCCTCCTCTTGCTCGCTCTCTCTCTCTCTCCTGTTTTGTAAAAGGTCAAAAAAATAAACCATCTACACTCTACAGTCTCCAAAATAACATGCCTATTGGCCAATTTTATAAGCACAGTGTAAATGGCCGAGTTGGTTGTTGGTAGTTCAATATCAAATAACAAATTGGAGTAACTGAAGAAAGAGGGAACAAAACATGCTATTGCAAATAAATTTACATTATTATAAAATGTGTAGAGTGTAGTCATCTTGATATATTTTTAAGAGAAATAATGGCAAAAAACAAGGAACAAGTATCTACGACATCACCTGTATCATGCAACACCTGTACTCAAGATCATTTCTGTCAAAAAGTTAATACTTATTTCCTCTTATAGCTTGTAACTTTGTTTTCTTACTCATTTTTCTCAGATGTGGCGTATTCATGGACAATGTACACTACGCATTGTGAAATATGCATGCATTCTGCTCTATGCATTGTACATATTATTTTCTGTTGATACTTCCATTTTCTAGCGTTCTCGCTCTCTCTCTCTCTCTATTTTTTGATACATAATCAACCAACTTCCTACATGGTTTAAATTGAGTGTATTGTGGAATGTCAAGGAATACCTTGGAGATTGGAGAACTGGATGAAAGTCAATGTAATGTGTTTTCCAAAATGCTTGTGAACCAAGAATTAATGTATGCATCATTTTATAAAAAATTCAGATAGATTCTAGATTCTAGATTCATCGCAAACCATGTCCTTTTAAATACAAAACACTGGACTAATTTAAAATTCAAATTCAAATTCAAATAGAAGGAGACTGTATCATATAGATTAGAAACCATAAAGTCAGTCGTCCTTTATTCTACCTAGTACAAATAGATAGTGGAGTACGATATAAAAAGATCTAAAAAAAGATGGTAAAGTTTTTCCGATCATCATTCCAAATTCTATTTTATTCATGGTTAACACTGATGACGATAAACTGGAAATTGTAGGTAGATTCTAGATTCCTCCTGCTTTTTTCTTGCGCCCAAATAATATTTAAATACCGATAGTCCTGTACATTTGTTTAGATGAGTTTGTTTTAGTTCCATTGCTATTTGTTGGTGTTATAATAAACTATACTAATTTTGTGTAAACTAATGAAAAATAGTGGATAAATTATAAATTATGTTCAATTTTAATGAAAAACATTCTTGTTTTATTCTGATTTTTTTACAGACCTCAAAAGATGGGAACATGACCACAAGTACCCTGTCACTCATCCCCAAGAAGGAACATTCGGGCAAGACGCTCGCATGCAAGGCCAAGAATTCCATCATCCCCCAAAATAATGTATTAGAAGATAGCTTCGTTCTCCAAATTCTATGTAAGTTCACAAGTTCAGCCCCCTTTTCCTTCACTTTTCTCTCTTATTTCATTAACTTCATCAAACATGTGTAAACGGTAAATGGTAAATGCTAGACGTGTATGTGTGCGTGTGTATTTGAGTGCGGACTTGACTCCCTGATTTCACACTTTCACTACCACCCACTCTCAAAGTATCCACAATCAAAGTCAAAGATGGTAGTACAGAATGGAGTGTAGTAAAATGGAGTGATCCAACTCAAAGTCTATCTTCGCACATCATGTACAGTGTACAGTGTACACTCTACAGTCTACAGTGTGCAGTGTAGAGTCAAGTCTTAATGGTTTCATAACGATAACAATAGAAGTAAATGTTCCTACATGTATGTATGTAAACGGTGGACGGTAAATGGTTAAAGGTAAGCGTTTCACGGGTTATACATATCTACAGTAGGGTGTGTGCTACATCAGAGAAGATGAAGGGAGAAAATAAAGTGAAATCAAAGGAAAAGGAAACCCGAGGCAAAGAAAAAAAAAGAAAAATTAATACAGACCAGACCAAACCAAACCAAACCAAAGGGAAAAAAACTTGTGTTGAGTTAACTTTGACTTCATATTGTCAAAGTAAAAAGAGGGGAAAGACAAAAGACAGAAAGACAAGAAAGGAAAAGGAGACACTACAATACAGTACAAAACTACACATTACACATCTTGATGTAAGAAGGAGAGAAAAACAAGAAACACAAAGACACAAAGACACACACAGCGAACGGTACTTTGAAGGCGGTTTGGATTTTGATTTGGTCATTGGAGAATTTTACGTGCGTTGAGTTCCGTATCTACCCACACTTTTCCCCTCTCCCCTTTTTAGTACATATAATAGAGAATAGACTAGCATCGACTGGAATGGAATGGAATGGATGCACTGGAATGGCATGGATTCTGGTTCTGGTTTTGTTTTGTTGTACACGAGTAGATGGCTAATCAGCATAATGCGTTTGCTGGCTCGTTAGCTTGACTCCACTTCTTCTTTTTCCACTTCATAAAGTGAGATTTACGTGACCTATGCGCATTACGTGATGCAAGGAGGAGTTCAAGATATTTTCCTTTTATATCTATTTCTATTTCTATTTTCTAGGACACACACTCACAACTTTCTATAAAAAAAACATGCATTAATAGAAAATAAAGCCAACTTTGTAACGGAACTACCACTACTTTTTCGCCCATCCTCACCATTTTCATTTCTATTTGGGTCTATCTCTAGCTCTATCTCTTTTCCTGTATTTTTCAATAATCTTTTCTCGCACCTTTTACTACTAAACTCTAAAATGTATACATATGTTTTACGCACAGACATGGACGATGCTACTTCAAACATAGAGTGAGCACTTAAACTACAATTTGATTGAAGAGGATTGAAAGACAATTCAATGAAAATCAAAATTTTCATCCTCAAGTAAAATATCAAAATTAGGCAACAAAAACTATGATGAACGACAAAATACTCATTAACGTATATATGATTGAAATTAAAATTACCGGTCGGCCTATTACACGGATTTAAATAAAGGGGTTATTGCCTAGGCCATGCTATGCGCATGCTATTTTTAAACTACCTGCTAGATAACTAGATAATCCCTAAAATCTAGAATCTAGAATCGTGGAAAAAAAATTCGCATTCTTTATGAAAAATCTGAATTAATGTTTACAGTCTAGACTGTAGACTCTAGACTTAATGAATTTCAACACATAATGAAACTGAAAGTGTACAAAGATTTGTGGTAGATTAATTTCTAGGATTTTTCTCATGATTTGTGTAAAACTTCATTCCGAAACCAAAACCAACAAGAGAGAAAGAATCTTAGCGGTGGAATCTGAAGAGAAGATCTAGATTCTAGAATCTAGAATGAAAATAAAGTCAAAAATCGCCACTACGTGCCGATTTTAAATCGCCTTGAAAGCATTAATGCTTAAGGCTCCGGAAGCG